>VSMD01062735.1:0-261974 GCA_008750895.1 Mirza zaza | reverse complement strand
AAGATCTACACCACGTTTTAACCTTAAAGCTTTTTTCCCTCAAAACTATTTCAAGAAACAATTTTTTGTAATTTCCACGCCAATATATTAATATCATGCTGCAGAGTCATGTTGGTAATCTCAATTTGTAATGTATGGTTGGTTAATTCAAAGGTGCAGAATAAATCTGAAAAACCTGCCAAGAATCTATAGCCATTTGGAGATAAATACACCTGGGATTCTCAGAGAAATTCATTGTCAAGACATCTGTGATGTGATATCAGACTTCGCCTGTGGTGTTCAAACACTAGGAAAACAGGTGAGCATGGTGAATGTACAATCTCAGAAAGATGACATTCTTAGTTTTAAAGGATAAAAATTCCATCAAAAACTTAAAAATAGTTTCTGAATGTGATGGAAAACAAACCATGGAGAAACATGAAACAAGACAGTAATAGAAGAAAAGCCTATGGTCTAGTCGACATCTACACGTGGGAATTTTCTTTTAATGTACGCCACCCCTGGACAAATTTTTGCTATATTCATGGTATGTTTCTGCACACTATTTTAGGTATCTGTCTATCAGTTATTACCTAGAAAAGTGTAGGAGTGTAGAGCTGGCGGAGACTTCATGGTGACCTGATCCAGCTACTCTGAGTGCAGAGGAAAGAAGACAAGAAATGTAGTTTAATGAAGAGAGGCGGCAATGGGGGTGGGGAGGGAGGAATGAACGCCGGTCCATATCATTTTGTAGCTAACTGCTAAAAGGTACCAACCAGAGACATTTTATTACCTTAAATGAACGATTCAAGCATGCATTGACCTGACTTTTTTTCTCAATGCTTCATTAAAATGTTTTGATTGCGTTGTGAACACAATGAACGCATCATTCTGTTAAAACTAACTGCGCCCTCCTGCCTGTGCACGCGGCAGAGGGCGCCCGGCCGCCTCGCCCCCGCCGGCGCCACCGGGAGCCTGCTGGCGAGCAGGACCGGCCTGGGGCTCCGCGTCGCCCGGGGCCTGAGCCTCCCAAGGACCAGGGAGTCTGAGCTCGCGCCACACGGTCGCCCACGGATGTGCCGCGGCGAGAGGTCAGACGCCCGGCGCTCCAGGGGCGGAGGCTGTCACATATGGTGTGTCACATACGGTGTGTCACCGTGGGGAGGCGGAGGCTGTCACATACGGTGTGTCACATACGGTGTGTCACTGTGGGGAAGTGGAGGCTGTCACATACGGTGTGTCACTGTGGGGAGGTGGAGGCTGTCACATACGGTGTGTCGCCGTGGGGAGGCGGAGGCTGTCACATACGGTGTGTCACTGTGGAGGGGTGGAGGCTGTCACATACGGTGTGTCACATACGGTGTGTCACTGTGGGGGGGTGGAGGCTGTCACATACGGTGTGTCACATACGGTGTGTCACTGTGGGGGGGGTGGAGGCTGTCACATACGGTGTGTCACTGTGGGGAGGCGGAGGCTGTCACGGTGTGTCACATACGGTGTGTCACCGTGGGGGGGCGGAGGCTGTCACATACGGGGTGTCACATACGGTGTGTCACATACGGTGTGTCACCGTGGGGAGGTGGAGGCAGCGAGGCGTGCAGGGCCACGCGGGGGATGGAAGAGTCGTGGAACACAGAGCTGTCTCCAGGGAAGAGTCTCAGAGACCAGGTGCCCACTTAACTGTGGAAAAGAAGACCTTTGTTGGTAGCATCAAGAAGATATTGAAGAACATCACCTAAAAGACTATTTTGAACAGTGTGGGAAAATTGAAGTGATTAACATCATGACTGACCAAAGCAGTGGCGAGAGGAGGGGCTTTGTTGTGTAACCTTTGGTGACCATGACTCTGTGGATAAGACTGTCATTCAGAAATACCATGCTGTGAATGGCCACAACTGTGAAGTAAAGATAGCCTTGTTCAAGCAAGAGATGCCAGTGCTTCCTCCAGCTAAAGAGATCAAAGTGCTCCTAGAAACTGGTGGTGGTTGAGGAGGTGGTTTTGGTGGGAATGACAACTTTGGTCACGGAGGAAACTTCAGTGGTGGAGGTGGCTTTTGTGGCAGCCGTGGTGGTGGTGGATATGGTGGCAGTGGGGATGAGTACAATGGATTTAGTAATGATGGAAGCAATTTTGGAGGTGATAGAAGCTACAATGATTTTGGCAATTACAAAAATCAATCTTCAAATTTTGGACCCACGAAGGGAGGAAACTTTGGAGGCAGAAGCTCTGGCCCCTGTGGTGGTGGAAACCAATACTTTGCCAAACCACAAAACCAAGGTGGCTTTGGTTATTCCAATAGCAGCAGTAGCTATGGCAGTGGCAGAAGGTTTTAATTACTCCCAAGCTTAGCAGGAGAGAAGAGCCAAAGAAGCACAGTGATGGTGGGGCCCAGCTGCTACAAAGAAGACATGTTTTAGACAGTGCTCATGTGTATGGGCAAAAAGTCGAGGACTGTATTTGTGACTAATGGTATAACAGGTTATTTTAGTTTCTGGTCTGTGGAAAGTGTGAAGCATTCCAACAGAAGGTTTTAATGTAGACTTTTTTGCACTCATGCTGTTGATTGCTAAATGTAATAGTCTGTTCATGATGATAAATAAACGTCTTTTTAAAAACAAACAAATAACTAAGATAAAATACATTGTAAGATAGTTTCTCCAGTTTTAGAGGGAAGATAATAGAGTTGCATTTACCAGATGTGTAGGGATCTTGGTGGACTCTCTTCAGTCCAAGCTCACTTTGAAACATAATCCAACACTTGCCTATTAAAAAACAAGTAAAATTCTACAGTACCTTATGATTATTGTAAGTGTTAATACAGACTTAGTGGGAGCATAGGGAAATGAATTGACATTGTCCACCAAGAAAACAAATTTAATAAAATGAAATTCCTCATTAAATATTTCAAAACTTGGCCATAGTTTTTCTCTGGTTGCCTTATCTATTTTTCTTCTCCCCTCCCCCTTGTTGGGGCCAAGGGAAAACTTCCCCTTCAGCCTCTGACCATTGCTGAAAATGAACTGACAAAGGGCAGATTAGTAGGAGAAAAGATAAGAGGAGGAAAGGCCCAGGCTTGCAAAGGTGGTCTTGTTATGCCGATGAAACCTCACAGGCAGCAGCTTTCAGAAAGAACAAGTGTCTGTCAGACTCCCAAAGGTGTCAGATTCTTAGCCTCCCTCTCCCATGAGCCAATCCTTCCTAAATCAGACAAGCAGGAGGACTCAGGAATGCCTGACTGTTTATTTTACAAGTGCACATTTTCTCTACAGATGTAAATCTCCTCCACAAAAGGCAGCTTTCCAGGGCTATTCTTCTTCTTCTTTTTTTCTTTTTTAGAGACAGGGTCTTGCTTTACTGCCCAGGCTAGACTGCAGTGGCCTGAACATAGCTCACTGTAGCCTCAAACTGAGCTTGAATGATCCATCCTCTTGCCTCAGCCTCCCGAGTACCTGGGACAACAGGTGCGTCTCACCATGCCTGGCTAATTTTTAATTGTTTTGTAAAGACAGGGTCTCACTATGTTGCCCAGGCTGGTCTTGAACTCCCAACCTCAAGTTATCTTCCTGCCTTGCCTTCCCAAGGTGCCGGGATTACAGACGTGGTCTACTGTGCTGGACCAGCAGGGCTATTCT
This sequence comes from Mirza zaza, assembly GCA_008750895.1. Taxonomy (NCBI): domain Eukaryota; kingdom Metazoa; phylum Chordata; class Mammalia; order Primates; family Cheirogaleidae; genus Mirza; species Mirza zaza. Next base: position 258,362 of record VSMD01062735.1, on the reverse strand, counting down.
TATCTGTAGGCCCTCTGAATAGACATCTCAAAATATGCCAAAAATATATACTGGGGCAAAATATTTTTGGTTTCATTTACCATTAACCCTCTTCACTTGCTGGAGTAATAGCACTCTCATGTTCAGCCAGCACAACTCACTCAACGAAACAGCTGGCCTGTGGGCAGTGGACTCCCCCTCCCGTGGAAAGCTGCTCTACTACTGGCTAGCACGAATCAGAAAGCACCCTGGGCGTCTCACCTCCTATACACCGTGGCTTTCCAAGTATTCACAAAACAAAAACGCTTTTTTCTTTGTGATAACAAGCCTCAAGATCAGCCTCCAATGATTCTTGCCTCCTGGTATTCACACTCTCACAGAGTCTCCACCTATGAAGTCACAGCTAACCTGAGACCAAGAGAATTTTGGGGATGTGACAATGTATGACATCTGAAAATAGATCTTGGAAGGCTCTGCAGCCTCTGCCTTGTTCTCTTGGGTGACCCACTGTTGGCCTTGCAGAGAGGAGCCGAGGCTCCCCCCCCACCGCTGGCCCCCACGCAACCACCCATGTGAGTGAGCTATTGGCCCCAATAAAAGGCTGGGCAAAAATCTCAATCTGTGGAGGTTTATTAAAGCCAAAGTAGAGGACATGGCTGGGGAAAACACAAACCACAGACAAAGCTGTGACTGTTTTTCCAAAAGGGGCTTTGGAGGTTTCAATATTTAAAGGCATACAGAAAGAAAAAAAAAAGCAGGGGTGGTGATAGTGAGACAAAATGGTTACGTTCTTGTGAGTTCTAGGAAAATCTACATTTTACATAAGATCAGACAGGTGTTAGAAGAGAAAAAGGGAGTGTAGGAAGCATCAATAATGTAGGTGTCCCTGGGTAGGTAGAAGAATGTTTGATCCTATCTTGTCTCTGTTCTGTACCCGTGAAGATAACTTGTAATACTTTATTAGTGTAAAACTAAACAGACTTTCATTTTAGGAGCTAGATGTGGCCTGCAGACCTAAAGCTACAATTTGTATGTGCTTGCTTATGGGAGGCCAGTAAGAAATTTGCTTAATGAATGACCTGTGGGGCCAGGTCTTCACAGGTGCCTGAGGCCTTTACCTTCTCTTTTGCATATTGAGTTGGCACAGGTTGTCCTGAGATTTTTATTTTCTTCTTACGCAGCTAAAGCAGATTCTCTTGTCCCAGTTTAACTTCAGAAGACTGTAACCTTGACTGACATTAGACTACTACTCATTAGAAACCAAGAGCCACAACTACCACTCAAGCCATTCCTGAATTCACGAGTCACAGGAACTGTGACAGAAAATGATTATTATTGTTTTAAGCCACCAAGTTTTGGTGTAATTTATTATGTAGCAATATATAACTGACAACATTCTTAATTGAGGCAGTGATTCTAATGCTTACTCAGTTTTGTGGTGTGAATAATGCTTTGGGATTTGTAGTACTGGGTCACTTCTTTATTTCTTATTTTTTATCATCTTTTCTTAATAAAACAACATTGAGAAACTTAGATAACTATCACCATGTGTTTCTAATGGATTCATTTTTAAAAATATATTCTATCCAATACTGGGACAGTAAAGCATCATATTGAAGAGCATGGACACTGGAGCCGGGAAGCCTGGATTCTGCAGTTTCCTAGTTATGTGGTCTTGGGCACATTATCAGTCTGAGACCCAGTTTTCCCACTTGTAAAATATGCAGAGTAATCACAAGTGTCTGGAAGAGATTTGAAGGGATGAGATATGATGATGCATGTTCTTTGCACACTGCATGGCTTGTAGTGAATGTGCAATAAATGTCAGCTATTACTGAGCTGCTTTTAGTATTAAAAGTACTATCATGTCTATTCTGATTACATTTAAAATGGGAATTTTGCAGATAAAAGACAGAAGTTCCAACACAAATCTTTCCAGCATGCTAATTTTTGTTAATGATATTAATAGGATTAGAATGACTTTCTATTCATCCAGATAAGCTCGCAGACAACCCACTGACACTGTGAACTTGGATGTTGTGGAATGCTAATCATTCCTAGCAATGTCAGTGATGGGGCAAAGCACCAGCTGGAAGAAATTTAATCAAGGACACACATTCCACATTTTTATGTTATATTTTATGTTCATTTAACATAACTGTTTTGCTTGGAAAAATCTTGCAACCATAGACTATTCATGAAAGTGACTTTCTTATGCTTTATTTCCAGAGCTTGCCCATTCTTCCATTTTATACACACACACACACACACACACACACACACACATACACACAAAGTCTACTTAAGAAAATCATTTATTGGTTGATTTGTTGGTAATTGTGAAGCTCAGTTGGCTAGAACATGTAACTGATCTTGAGTTTGTTGTATAAATGGGGGAGAGAAACTTTTAGAAAATCAGTTGGAAAAGTAGCAGAAAAAAGAAAAATAAAAAGCACTAATAGAAAGTGCAAAATAGAAAAGTCACAGTAAATGAAAATGTGGAGAACAGAGCAAACTATAAGGAAAATGAGCATTTGTTTGGTGTGAAAAATTGGTGCATAAATGACTCAAGGACAAGTGCTTATGAGAATGTTTAGTAACTATCACCAGCACTTATATTTCATCCTATTTCCCTCAGCTAATTTCTTTAAAGAAAAGAAGCCTATTGTTAATTGCACTAAACAAAAGTAGAAGTTTAGCTTGTAGATATCTTAAATATTTGCCATGAGTCTTGGGTATTTAGTGTTTACATGCACCAACTTAATTTCAGCTTACTGACTCTTCTTCCTAACTGGAAACTGAAAAAGGGCAGCATGTTGACCGATAAGTTGATTATCAGAGTTCTTAAGTAAATAAGGCAGCTTACTGCTTAGAAGACTCTGTGCCATCAAGGAGACTCAGATTTTCCACCTGTATAGAGAAATACCATTATGTATCCTTTCATCATATCTGAGCAATAAATAAGTAAATGGCTAAATCTGGCCAAGGAGATGGAAATAAACCCCTCATACTGAGTAGTTTAAGGTAGCAATTTTCAAGTGGATTCTACAACACAACATGGAAGCCAGGGAGGGGGCTGTGATGAGAGTTCAGACCAGCAGGCCCCAGATGAAGGATATGCTAACCATACTGACAACAGGCTTAGGTGAACTTATGCGTATTGAATACTGAGTGCTTAGGAACTCCAATAGGCTTCCATCACTCATGCAGAAGACAGGAAAATTCTCCACTGGGAAGTGTGAGCAGCCTGAGAGAAAAGACATAAAGTCACTGACATCATAGTTTTCCCATACATGTCTCCTAAGATCATACTATAGTGAAGTTCAAAGTCAACCAGCCTTACACATGTGTTCAGAGTTTCTAACCAGGGAAGACATCCAAGATGGAAGATAAAAACTAAAACAGACAGGAAAAAAAAACTTGCCAGGAAACAAAACCAAAAAACATTAAGGGATAAGAAATATTCTAAAGCCTACCATGAATATACAAAAGAGTTTAGGGAGATACATCTATGAACTGAGAACAAGGACTAGAAAAAAGGAATATAGAAACCAAAAAAGAAGAAACTAAAACAAAAAGATGGAAAATAGGTCATAGGAGATAAGAAATTTAGAAAACAGTCTAGAAAATCTAATATGCAATAATAGAAATTCAAAAAGAGCAAGAACAGAGAAAATTGAAGATAGGAAATCATCAAGAAAGGACATTTTTCCAAGAATGAAGGTCATGAATTCCCAGACTGAAAAGACCCTCAGGGGCCTGAACAGGGACTGAAACAGCAGTGTGGATGACGCATCATCGTGAAATTTCAGAACTGAGCATGGATGTAAGATTCTCAAAGCTTCCAGATGTAAAAGCAAGTCACATACAAAGCATTAAAAATCAGATGAACACTGAAAGCTAGTGGAATCGAGAATTCCTTTTAAGTGCAGAAAGAATGTTATTTCCTATGTAGAATTCAATACAGATGCAAATATCAATCAGATGGGAGAATATAAAACAGATACTGCTATTAGACATGCAAGACATTGTTTTCCAGGGCACTACTGGAAGATGTGACCCAATGCATTAAGAAAACAAATGAAGAAGGAGAAAGACATGGAACACAGGAAACAAGAAGTCAAACAGAGAAGAGAGGCAAAACTCCCTCAAAATCCCTAGGATAACAAGAAGGCATTTCAAGAAGACTGCTCTGTACCAATCATAGAGGGCAAATAGTCCACAGTCTTAGCTGGAAAAGTTGTAGCCCAGGACAGGGCAGGGTCCTTTCTCTGTCGCCAGCCTTCCCCTCAGAGTACAGAGACGGTAGAGTCAGAGCCAGTGCAGCCATCACATGCTGACGCAGGATGAGGGGGGTATGCCTGAGAAAGAATGAGGAGATAGTAAAAAGACTGGGTCTTTCTTTTAATCAAAATCGTGGTAAAAGCCTCTGGTTCCCACAGACGAGAAGGAAGATGAAAACACTATTCTGTCTGAAAAAGAGTAAATCTCCTTTATAATCGATCTTCAGATTCTTTTGTATTTTTCTATTACTAATTTCAAGTACCCTTCTGTCAACATGTTGGTCAACACTTTTTTCTTTTTTTAAGCTGCTGAGAGCCATACAAACCACTTTTTAAAAGAGGTCACAATAATTATGCAACATGGAAATGAGGAGTGTATCAGAGGCACTCTCAGCAGGAAATCTGGAAGGCTGAGATTCCTCCCCCCGAGGGAGTAGTGGGCTGGACATAACAGAGCTTTTTCATCTAGGATGAGGTCTGTTGCTCAGTTTTCCTTGAAGAAATTCCCTTCTCTTATATGAATTATGCTGAAGAATAGAGAACATTTGTTTTTACATGGTAGCAACTAACAGCTTTCGATATGAATTTGTGGTTCTCAGTTTAATCCTTGGAGAGTGTTTCATTGAGCTATTCCTCACATGGGCTACTTCAAAAGCATGCCCCTACATTTAAAAATCTTCTTAAGATCTAGAATTTAGCAATTTTGTCATAGAAATATGCAGTTATTACATTACTTTGAAATTTTTGTGTAAATTAATGTTAGTTTATCTAAGTTCAGTTGATCAGAATATGTATTTAGAATGATACCTGTATTTATGAATATCTTTGAGAATATGGTAGATGAGATATTATTTCTTTCTGTTTCAGCACATCAGAAGGACAAGTAGTAAGTAGTCCCATCAGGAAGAATGACTGTCAGTAAGTGAAACATGCATCCAGGTAGGTCTTCTCAGTTAATTTTGGTACATGCTCTCCCTCAAGATAATTTGAACATTACTGTCAACTTTAATCTTTTCAATTTATTGAAGTCTTTCTTCCTTAGGTTTTATATTGGGATTTGACAGATAAAATAATGATAACTAATGGAAATTATTGAAGTGAAAATGATTTCCTTTACTTCTGTTTCTCAAAGTTATTAATGCAGTTCAAAGGCAGTTTTTATTAGAGGAAAATTATTTTATGTTTATTTTTGCCTAACTGGGAAAGTTGAGAAATGTTTCAGTTGCATTTTATCTGAATTAAGTGTTTTTATAGAGAACTTGCATTTCCCCTATGACAAAGTAACTCCTGTTTTATTTTTATGTCCTAAATCCCAATATCAGATTTAAATGATGTTTATTTCTTAGCTGATATCTTTTGTGGTTTATCCTCCAGAAAATATTATTTGTCATGAATGATTCTGCATTGTCTATTTGGTTTGTCTAGAAAACCTAGCCTTTAATCCTTTTATTTACTTGAAAATAAACAATGTGGACAATACTATTATGATGCTATCAGAAAAAAACTTTATAAGCATATAAATTAAACTATATATATAACTTTGGTTTTAAAGGCATAAGAGTTATTAACGCAGTCTGCTTTACATTCACCCAGCAAAACTCATACTTTATGTGCAAGTCAATAATTTTAGTATTGTTTTATATTTCCAGAGTTTCTGAGTATTAGCTTTTGAATCTCACGTTGTAAATGAAATGAAAAATCACACACGTTTGTGACAATGTAATTAATAGTCGTAAACCCAAGGTGTGCAAAATAAATGCAATTTAAAAAAAATTTTCAATTCTGAACTCAGAATAAAATGGCTTCTGTTTCCATTCTCCCTAATAGCAGAACATTGCCTATTTACTTCTAGATACTCTGGGTCACTTGTAGATTCATCCTCAGTCTCTCTGGGTATATACTCAGTGAAATCTAGTGTTTCTCTCCGCCTCCTTCTTCTCCTTCCCCCAGGGTTGAGTGGCGTTCCGTGGCGGGCTGAGGGGCAGGTGTTTTCGCTCCCGGTGTGGAAGGGACCTGAGCCTGTCACTCAGTTGGGCGCATGTGCGTGTGAGCATACGCGGGAGCAGAGTGTCCCTGCCTCTGTGTGACTGTCGGTGTGAGCACTACCACTTTGGATTGAGGGCGAAGGATGATTCGATGAAATGCTATATTTTGGAATAGAAATTGTGAGTCTACTTGAGAAATCTCAGAGCACCTAAGGTGGTTGAGGGGATTTCAACCTCCTGATTGCTCTTTAGTCAGGAAGTTTTAGGTTAGTCATGGAGGGAAAGGAACTGCTGAGGGAGGCTTGTTCAGTCTCCATCAATTTCAAGACAAGATAGTTTGAATAATCAGGCCATATATATATTTACATATTCACACACTATATTTCTATTATTTAAACTTATGGTATTTTTCTTTGTATCTTTAAATATGTTCAATATTTTATCAGGTTATATGGTATATGTGTACATATGTCATACACATAAAAAGCAATTAATACTATCTATTCTAACATTTTAACCCTTATCGAAGATATTTAGGTGAACTATGTTCTTGGAATACAATTAGTCTGGGAGAAAACTTCTGTGAGGTTCCTGTGAATAATATTTTCAAGTCCTCGTGGCAGTGCTATGAAGTCCATAAATGAAGTGCTACAGTATTCCCACTTCCCATTCGCACCTGAATGCTCGCAGCCACTGCCCCAAGGTGTTTCCGGTGGGAGCTGCGACGCCGGTGACTTTGCTTCCGGCCCCTGCGTCCCTGCGGGCGCCCCTCTCCTCAGGCCCTTGGACCCTCTGAGCATCCGCAGCCCTCCTCAGATCACTGAGCGTTAGTTTACACAAACGTGAGCACATCTTTGTGGTTTTCTGTGTTTTAGCACGTGTGCGATGAAGACGGGGCAAAGGGCGAGGAGGCCGGCATGACCCGAGCGCACCGCCCCCGCGCGGAGCCGGAGCGCGGCAGGAGAGCGGCGCGGAGCACGCGGCCTGGCCTCGCGGCGAGGGGCGGCGCGCGCCCCCGCAGCCCAGCGCGCGCCCCCGCGCGAGGCTCCTCAGCCTTCGCACAAGCGAGGAGAAAGGGAGCACCATCCACGCTCTCCTGCCTTCATGGGCCTTTTGAGGATCAAAGTCAGGGAGAGAGGTAGGCCTACCAGGATGCCTTGTGGTGACGGAGAATTTCTCCTTCCCATCCGATTGGAATCGAAGCTCTACAAAAATAACATAGTCTTTTTCCAAATGACAGTGTTGCCTTCCAGGTGTGAAAATATTTTTCTTTTCTCCTCCTAAAAAGACTAAAGGTTTATTTGTTATCCCTCAAAGAGGGTGGAGTTTGAAGTTTAATGGCGTCCCTAATCACTTCAACCTCGTGAGCTCGTTGGGAGCAAAGCACAAACTACTCACAGGGCTTCTGTAAGAACGGCTGATATGGTTATCTGTAGGGAGTCTGTAGGGAGTCTGGGCCCCTTCACCTCGGGGAAAATGTGAGCTAAGCTTGAATAAAGGACGTCCCTGTCCTGTTGGTAACCGTGAGCACAGCCGGTTCCCATTTCCCATCCCTGCCCCATCACCAGGCCCGCTGCCCCCACGGTCTGGAGAGGGGTCTAGGCATGAAGGTGGCCACGGGAAAGCTTGTGCCCTTTTTCATTTAGAAATCCCTGAGCTTGTGTGTTGATCCTCAAATGCACCCACTGACAGTGAACAAGCCTGAATGGATATAAGTATCCTAAGAATTAGACACAAAGCAGAAATTTGTTTCCTGACAGATTTCAACATAGCATTGCCAGGCAGAAGGCTCAATGTTCTTCTTTGCTCTGCAAATTGTTTTGCATCCTTACCCAAAGAGAGAAAGAGAAAGAAAGAGAAAAAGACTTGTATGTCTTTCAGTTTTAGTATCTTTAGCTATAAAGTGATTACTAAAATAATTGCCTTCTAAATGAATCTGCAAAAATAAATGAGACATTGCAAGCAATAAATAGTGAATTCCACCAGAAACAGCCTCTTTAATCAGAAAAGTTGTGAATATAATTAAAAATGAGAGGAACCGTTCCCTTTAAATACTTTGGATATATATTTATGAAATATATGGTAATGTTACCACTTCTTCTGAAGACAGTTCAGAAGACAGTTCTGAAGACAGTTGTAAATCCTTCCTTAGAGCTTAGGTGTTTATGCTACGGGAATAAAAAGAGAGAAATTCTTGTTATTACTTGTGTCTAGGGAAAACTAAACACAGTTATGAATTAGCATTCATTTATATGTCTATTTTTACTGCTAATCATTTGTTTATTTAATGAAAAATATTCTGCCTTCATTAAAATTTTGAATGCTCAGAGGACTTTAATAGCAGTGACTGAACTTCAGTTAATACTCTAAAATATTCATACCTGTAATAAAGGCAAATGGCTTTGCTTAACCTGAAAATTGTTCTTTTAACCTGAGGAATAGACATTGAACACCGATTTATGAGTTAGCTGACTGCTTTTCCTTGATATGGTCATCGTCCCCTGCTTTGTCTTTAGCGGTAGCACACATTTAAGAAATACTTGCTTAGGCCTTTACTAAAGACCACATGCAGAAACATATTCCATAGGCCTGGCTGAAATATGAACTACTACATTTCAGCCAGGCCTCTGGAATATGTTTCTGCATGTGGTCTTTAATAAAAGCCTAAGCAAGTATTTCTCCCTTTCTCATTGCAACTAATGACATTGCTAAGGTTAAGTTGTTAATACAAGAAAAAATATTTAAAATTAAATTTTGATATTGGAAGTATATGTGGATTAAAATTCACAAATTGACTAATTATGCTCATAAGTCCATGCATAGCTCATGCATATGGACAACATGAGGAAATTCAGACATGTAGCATTATTTAAGTAAATTTCATATAGATTAGAGATTTCTCATTATTTATTATCATTATGTTGAGGCCCTTTATTAACCTTAAAAGTTTTGCCACATACACTATTTGCCATGAATACTTTCCACTTACCATCTGCATGTATTGTCATTGCTACCAAGATTGTGTACAGGTCGAGTATCCCTTTCTGAAGTGGGACCAGAAGTGTCTCGGATTTTGGATTTTTTCAGATTTTGTAATATTTGCATATACATAATGAGATAACTTGGGGATGGGACCCAAGTCTAAACACAAAATTTTTTCATGTTTTGTATATACCTTATACACATAGCCTGAAGGTAATTTTATTTTTCCCTTAGGTACACTGAATAAACCATGTTGTGTGCCTGAGTTTTGACTGTGACCCATTATGTGAGGTCAGTGTGGAATTTTCCACTTGTGCTGTCATGTCAGTGCTCAAAACATTTTAAGTTTTGGAGCGATTCTGATTTTGGAGTTTTGGATTAGGGATGCTCAACTTGTATTGAGTAGTTCTCTGGGCGGAGATGTTTAGGCCAGCTTTGGTGGGGAGCAGGAAGTGTCGGTGCTTATACACGAGAGCCTTGCTGAAGCACCCGGTGGAAAAATCTCTCTCTCTTTGGCCTGAACTTCCAGCTCTGGTGTAGATTCATTCCTTCCTGACATGCTGACTCTCTTCAATATAATTCTCATAAAAGTACAGTTTTCCATAGAAAGTGATAAGTTGTCATTAATGCCCATGGACATCATTGTACTTATCACAACTCTTTCCTAATAGTTAGTTGAGAGAAGAATCCTGGGGAATAGGTTGTAAGTTGGTCAAATTTGAAGCAGGGGAATACAGAAGGCTGTTTTGGAAGTTAGCACATAAGCTGACAGTACAAGGGTCAGCCCTGAAGACAATGTCTAGGGACAACTATGGGACACAAAATAAGGTAAATTCAATTCCTGCACTTACTAAATTTTAATCTAAGACATCAAAATTATATAAAGATAGACATGCTGCACATTTAACAGTTCATTGAATGAATAAGTATTTATGTTGTATCATTAAAGGGGTGGTATACTCTACCTACTCTTGTAGATACCTACTTACTCTAGTCAGTAAACTAAGAATCATGAGAATCATACTTACAGTAAACAGATTTGGAGAGAATCCCTCATTTTTTCTGGGGTAGCAGGCAAAGCTTCAGGATAAATATGCTGTTGGAGGAGCTCATTGTTTGCAGAGAGGAAATAGAAGTGTTTAATTTCGAGCAGGGGAAAGAAGAGCTCACTTTGTGAGACAGTAGAAATGAGCTTATATTGCACCAAACCAAAAGTTGTAGGTACATTTTTAGATGGTTGGAGAAAAAAAACTCAAAAGAAGAATGATATTTTGTGATAGATGAAAATTATATGAAACCCAAATTTAAGCATCTAAAATAAATATTTATTGGAATACAGACACATTTATTTATGCATTATCTATGGGTTCTATTCATGCTACAGTGGAGTTGAGTAGTAAATATGAAGACCATCTGGCCTACAAAGCCTTTTATAGGAAAAGTTTGCTGACTCCTAAATTAGAATACAAAACAGTAAGTTTTAAAATGTAGATGTGAAGAAAGTGTTGCCCTGATTAAGTGCCTGGGGCAGTTACATTTTCCATAATCAATTATTAGCGCTTAATATTTTGAAGACATCTCATACTTGTAGAGTTCTTTTCCATCAATAGCATTTAATCATCATAACTAATGCAAGCTACAGTGACTCTACAATTACAGTGAGTCAGAGAAAATGGCTCTTCCCACAGTGCTTGAGGCTTAAGAAGAAAATGAAATTCATAGGAGGGGAAAAATTACTTTATACCTAAAATCTTCTCCTAAGTTTCAAGAAACATATATGCATGGCTAATAGAATTGGAGAAGAATTTTCCACTGTCCTTAGGGGGGGCCTTCGCAGATCTGTGGCTGAAGAAGTGTCTGAATCTGGGGTTTTGCATATGAAAGAATGATGGGCAGGAAGGAAATGCTTCCCAAGATTCCTCCACCCGACAGACCCCCAAATTCTCAGTCTTTCCTGTCTGCCTGCTTACCATCTTGCGCGACCGGGTGTATCTTTGAGGTTGAGGAGACTTTCAATACCTACTACTGGTGTACACTGTTTTCCTTCATGAGGTCCTGATCATCATTTAGCTGGGCTACCTTGTTTTGGATGGGCATTTTCCATGATCCACTTCTCTGTAAAGTTTCTGAATGTTCTGTTTACTGGCCAATGTCTAAAAAAGATGAAAAAAGAGGGAAGAAAAGAACTTGTTTTTAAGAATGATGATCCCTATTCTTTACTCTTTCCTTGTATAGTATGCCTTTTAAAAGGCATACTTAACTGTTGAAGAGTTCCCTGGAATTAAATAAATGGTCACAATATACATGTGCATAGCATATGGGGAGGGTTAGCACACTTATCCTCATTTCACATTCGAGAACACTGAAGCTCAGAACGGTTAGTGGATTACTTAAGTTTATAGAGTTTGAGAAGTGGCAAAATTGGAATTTGGACCACTGAGTGGAAAGCTTGGGCTCCTTGTACCATATCATGGCTACCTCCTTGTTCTAGACTATAATGAAAGCTACCTGTCTAGATCTAGCTGTCTTTGTTGGATTTGATTTAAGTATATTAACTTGGCAGCACTGTATTCCTGCAAGGAAACTGCCTGAGATTGATAGCATGGCCTGTGTTACCCAAGGCAGGGCTTCTTGGAAGGTCCTGAAGCCCTGCGTCTCACAGCTTCAGCTCTTGAGCTAACATTGTCTGGAAAGCCCCATGTTTTCATCAAGAGCTGAGGGATAATTTTTTAAAAAGTAAGATAAAGGCAGATGGCTCTCAGAAGACTGAAGACAAAGCCTTTTTAGCTGGGATCCCCTAAGTAACTCAGTACAGACTTGCCCAAATATATGGCACAGGAGGGAGATACAAGTTCCAGATCTGAAGTGAAAAATCGCCTCATTCCAACTGAATTCTGTGATGGTTATAATCTAATAGGATGCTATCACATATGTCCAAATATTCATGGAAGGCTTGCTATATGCCCTAATCTATACTGACTTTAAGGTGGGCCCCTCATGGACATTAAAGTATAATTAGGGAAATAGGACATATGTTATATGAAAGGGTGCTCATTAAACAAAATTGTGCGCCTAGATAAGAATCTAAAATTGGGTAATTCTGCTGAACTGTAGATGGCAGTCAGTTATACTGACTTTTCTGTTATTGCACAATGGTAGCTGTTAGCTCAGGAATTGAAATGAGGGGCTTTCTATCTATAACAAGAAATAGTACAGAGGTTAAACGAGCAGTCTCTAGAGTCCAGCTGCCTCTGGACTGGACTCTGAGTCATCGGTTCATTATTTTTTACCCCGTGGGATATTGGGCAAGTTACACAACAGGTGTTTGCCTCAGTTTCCTTAGCTGCAAAATTATGAAAACAATGTCTAATATATTTGTGATAATTAAATAAATTATTACCTGTAAAGCACTTTAAAGATGATTGGCACATAAATGAAAATTCAATAAAAAACCTACAACATATACATACATGATCCAGAACAGAGCTCAGTATTTCTTTAGGGTTCCAGTTCATATTGGAGCATAGGCAGTAGGTTTTTAAATTATATTTGTCTTTGATGGAGTTATACTGAAATAAAAAAAAATTGTAATTTACTTTATCATGGGAAGATGTGCTATAGTCATTGGTACAATCAGAAGAAAAAAAAATTATTTATCATTATATAATAGCATATATGTCTATGTACCAGGAACTGTTCTAAGCTCTTTTCTATAAATTTAAGTCACTTAATCCTTGCAAGACCTCTGAGGATTAGTAAGTACTATTATTATCCCCACTTTACATATGCAAAAATATAGGCAAGATAAGGAGAACCATGCAATGATTTGAATTGTTCTATGTCTTACATTGATGATAACTATGAACTCCTGGCCTAGCATTAGATCTTATTTTTTATATATCTATAATCTATTGGTTTAATTTTTTAAAAGCAAAATTTCTTTTATGAATTAAGATTTACTCATTGTGTATTCCATGGAGGGTCATTTGGGACAGGACCAACCCAACTGAGGAATGGGCTACCGTGGATGAGTGGCTCCTGGAGATCATTAAGAGATGGGGAAGAAATGGAGACTCCAGCACAAATGGCAATTACTAAGAACAGAAATACTTTGGAAATTACATTATGGTTGAATACGGCAAAATTCAAGATGGGAAAGATGCTTGAATACATAGGTACTTAGTCATTTAAGGTGAAATCCTAATGGCAAAAGCTCACCTGGAAAATCATCACAAGAAACTTTCCCTTGGAAACACTGATGAAAGCTATATGATTTCTGATTACTCCCTGAAATAACTTTTTACTTAGGTCTTCATAGAATATGCTTCTGCTTGAAACCCATCGAATTTATTTTCATTATATAAACAGAAAGCTTTCAAAGGAAAATAACTAGTGCGATTATCAGCCACTATGTTTGAATTGAACCAATTACTCAAATCATGGTGGCTTTGAATTAGTTATTTTCGTGTTTATGAAAACATGCTTATAGATTTGAGTTTTTCTTTCTCATCGTTTTATCAGTAAGAAGAAAGCTCGAGTATTTTAGAATAACAGTATAATTCTTGATGATTGGCTTGTAGGCAACATTGAGCTATTTTGATACTGAAATGGATTGCAGAAAATATTTCTGGGTATTTGATATTTTCAATTTATTTATTTATTTTATTTTTTTACCTTTATTTTAATTTTTTAATTTTTTATTTCAGCATATTACAGGGGTACAAATGTTTAGGTTACATATCTTGCCTTTTCCCCACCCGAGTCAGAGCTTCAAATGTGTACATACCCCAGATGGTGCGAACCATGGCCATTAGGTGTATACGGTGTTTCCCTGTAAATAAGACCTACCCATAAAATAGGCCCTAGCAGTGATGGGCGTGGCTACACAGCGTATCTGCACAACCCATGCATTTTGTCACAGAGCGGTAAAGAATACAAGCAGCTCTTCTCACCTGCCCCATGAGAGCTTTAGTGCTGACATGAGAGACTGGGACCAATTTTTCTAAAGGAAATAGAGTCGCAAGAAATTCAGGATGGAATTCGGGGTTTGGAGAGTTATGACAATGTTCCAGAAGAAGATGACTTAACTGTATTTGAATAAATGTAGATTGTTGTACCGTACTTAAAAAATTAACACATCCCCTGAAAATAAGCCCTTAGGGTATCTTCTTGAGGAAAAATAAATATAAGACCCTGTCTTATTTTAGGGGAAACACAGTATATACCCATCCCCTCCACCCCCTCCCACCTGCCTGACACCCGATGAATGTTATTACTATATGTGCACTTAAATGTTGATCAGTTAATACTGATTTGATGGTGAGTACATGTGGTGCTTGTTTTTCCATTCTTGGGATATTTCACTTAGTAGACTGGGTTCCAGCTCTATCCAGAAAAATACAAGAGGTGCTATAGTCCCATTGTTTTTTGTAAAACTCTATGGAATACATACACCACATTTTATTAATCCATTCATAAAATATCATCTATGAATACTATAAAAAACCTTTATGCACATGAACTGGAAAATGAGGAGAAAATGGACAAATTCTTAGGAACACACGGTCTCCCTAGGCTCAATCAGGAATTCCTGAACAGACCAATATTGAGTACTGAATTTGAAGCAGCAATAAAAAAAACTTCCTAAAAAGAAAAGTCCCAGACCAGATGGTTTCACAGCTGAATTTTACCATACCTACAAAGAAGAACTGGTGCCTATCCTGCAGAAATTATTCCATAACATTGAGAAGGAAGGAATCCTCCCCAACACGTTTTATGAAGCCAACATCACGTTTTATGATACCAACACCAGTAAAGGATGCAACAAAAAAAGAGAAAACTACAGACCAATATCCCTTATGAATATAGATGCAAAAACTCTCAACAAAATCCTATCAAACCAAATTCAGGTCCTTGTCAAAAAAATAATACATCATGCCAAATGGGCTTTATCCCAAAGATGCAGGGATGGTTATACACAAATCTATAAATGTTATTCACCACATAAATAGAAGTAAAAACAAAGACCATATGTTCCTCTTGATATTTTCAATTTAAATGGTAAAATTGTGTATAAAATTTGTTATTGTGCTTCATCCACAACAGACCTGATTCTCTCTTCTGCTCCCCCAGAGAGTGACTAAGACACATTAGAGTTGAGTAGAAGTTCCCACAAAAGGAAAAGACGCCTCACTCGCTCATGTACACCATGCTTCAGAGCATTCGTCCTTGAAGTCAGCAGATTCAACAGCTGACTTCTAACTCTGAGGATGAAAACTTGAGGCAAATAATAATGTGGTGTTTCCCCCATTTCATTCTGTCTTTCAGAGAAGCAGACTATAAGGCAATACCGCAAAATATTTTCCTGAAGGATGTCAACAAGAACTCAAGAAATCAGCCTTATCTTCTAGATGAAAATTTCCTTTCTAATGTTCCTCCTGCAGTACTGGTTGATCTATTCTACTCTCTCAAGGTAGATTTCTCAAAGCACTTGCACTCCCTCCAATTATGCTGAAGGACATGGTGAGTGTTTTGGAAAGCTCACCTAAGCAGGGAGAGAGAGTGATGATGTGGGCATCTTGTGGGCAGTTGATAGATGGAGTCATGGAACTTTAGGTCTAGTTAGGCCCTCCTTATTTTAACAGCTGAGGACTAAGGTCTGACTTGCTCAGAGTAACTTTGCCCCACAGCCAGTGTAAGAATGCAGATCTCTAGGATTCTTGCACCATTTTTCCTCCCATGGGTCATGACCACAAGGGCCCAGTGGTCTTCAGGTAACTCTCAATCCTCTTTTCTCAGTCGTATTTTGCATAGCTCTGAATGAGTTATATACAGTATTGCGTAACATTTCTTCTAAATTGCAGCTTGTTTGCATTCCAGTGATAATATAGCCTGAGGTTCAAAATATTCTCCCTGAAATAAAGGAACTCAATATCCTTAAAGTTGCAAAGCATTGATTGTCTTATTTATTGATGCCTCCCACAGTGCCACATCACTGAGATGGAGTGTGGAGCTCTCTTTTGGTTCCATACTAATTACAGTTCAGTTTTGAGAAATGATTTTATAATGGAAAACATGAATATGGAAAATACTGATGGAAATTTCTTCTTTAAATCAAGTGTAATAATTTTTGTGGACTTATAAATGAGACCATCTATTCCTCCAATCAATCCCTGACCCAGGGCTATGCTCGGTCTGGAGCCACAGCTAATGAAACATTCTAACTCAAGAGAAATGCAGCCATCTAAACGTGAAGGGCGGGTATGGGTAGCTGGGGCCCAAGGGGACTCTCCCCACTTGTTGGGGTAGTGGTCTTGCCACATGGCAGAGACTTCAAGACCTGTATTAACCTGAAAACTTTTTTTATTTTAAGACAGACTCTCACTCTGTCACTCTGGGTTAGAGAGCCATGATATCAGCCTAGCTCACAGCGGCCTCAAACCTCAGGGCTCAAAACGATCCTCCTGTCTCACTCAGCCTCTTGAGTAGCTGGGACTATAGGTGCATGCCATGATGCCTGGCTAATTTTTCTATTTTTAGTAGAAATGAGGTCTTTAGTAGAGATCAGGTCTCAGGCTGGGCTCAAACTCCTGAGCTTAAGCAATCCTCCCATCCCGGTCTCCCAGAGTGCTAGGATTCTAGGCGTGAGTCACCATGTCCGGCCCTAATTGGAAAACTTTTAAACCCATGCAGGAACATGAACAGGCTGGTTTCATTCAAGAACACTGACTTTAGGTGTGGGGTTTAGTTTGTTTGTTTTTTGGTTTCTGCGAAGAGCTTTTTCTCTCTACCCTCAGGAAGACATCAGGCTTGTGTTCTCCTCAGAAGAGAATGAAGAAGCTGAAATATTAAGCAATGCTCATGCCCTGTGGAGTCCCCAGTAGTCTAAATTAACACATACCTTATTAGAAATGCTGCTCTTTTAAAATTATGATTCTACATGCATCCAAGCAGAGAGGTTGGTGAAGGTTAGAGTGACTGCAAAAAAGATTTCGGAGGCACTAACCAATCAGAAAAAAGCAATAAGACAACAAAAGGTGGCACAGGGGAAACAGGGAAGGCAAATGAAAATAATCTCTGATTAACGAACAAGCTATTCTTGAATCATTGCAAGTAGGTCAGAATTATGAAAAAGAGGCACCTAAATAACTCTTTTCTCTAAAGATCTTAGACCCAAGAAATGGTTGCCTCCCTGCAGAGATCCAGCACCCTCCCTGCGACCCAGCTTTCACCCCTCCAGGCCTCTCCTCTGCTGGAGCAAGCCACTTCTGTAGACCAGAGGGGCGATTCTCAAACTCCACGTTGGCTGTGTCTCTTGCAATACCTGCAGCCACCTTCCCACCCACTAAGCAGTGCATGTCACTGTTCTTCCAGAGACCCATCAAACTTCAAGTTACGTTGAGACCCTGCCACGTTTATTTATTTTAGGCCCCACAGAAGATCAAGAAGTGGGCAATGTTTTAAATGTGATCTTTGTGTTCCTAAGGAAATCACTTAGCCTCCCCAAATCTTGTCTATGTAGCTATAAAATTGCAATAACAATATTATGTGTCCTGGGGTGGTAAAGCTCTGTGATAACTGACCCATCAGGTCTGGGGCCAGGGTGTGGGAGTGCACGTGGGAATGTCAGACTGAGCCCTTGCCCGTCATGAAAGATCTGGGGTTCAGGGGCTGCAAGAGAAGAGCAGCACACTAAATAGTCAGTTGTATTGTCCTGAGCTAGAAAGGGGACAAGACATACTCCACAAGAGGACCCAGTAGATCAGAGGCTACAGAAACTAAGTAAACCTGGGCATTGAAAGCTAAGATGAGCTAGAAGCAAAGGGGAGGCAGGGAGGCTGAAGCAGGAGGTCCAACCAAGACTGGATGGAATGGAGCAAGGAGAGAGTGTTGGTGCAGGATGAAGCTCAAGTATGCTGAGATGGGGGATAGTAATGCTAAAGAAAGGTTGTCTGGGGGCATAATCTGTGATGAGTGACTCTGTAAACAGTCAAACTCCAGTTAAATGTGGTGGTAGATGGTGTCACTGTTGGACAGAGTTCCATGTTCCTTCCTAGGGAAGGATTATACTTCTCAGCCTACTAAATTCAAATGTGGTCAGGAGATTTGCTTTGACCAGTGCTTTGTGAGCCACCCAATAGAGTTCTTAAGAGCTAGCACATGCTTTGCCATGCTTTCTTTTCCTTCAGCCTCTCTATCTGGTAGAGTCCAATCTCTCTGCCTGGGTTTTGTAATGAAGATGACAGTGACATAGGAGTAGGGTCCCCAAATGACCTTTAATGAACATGTAGCAAGAGATAAATTTTGTTATTTTCTACTACTAAAATTTTTTTAAACACAGCATTATCTAGCTTATCCTGTCTGATACAAATGAAGATTACTAGTTGGAAACTTATAATTAATGGTTATGCCTGGTTGGACTTATATTACTATAATAGGCAAAGTACGACAATGATGTTGCAAGAGAAAGCAACTGGAAAAAATCCAACTACATTGATTGTTTAGGACAGTTTGTAACAGAGAGTGAAGTCTGTGGGTAAATTTGTTACCTCTTCTAAAATCATAGCCAGTCAAGCAAAAAATAAATTAATAGGAGATCTAGCTTCCTTTGTTTTCATGTATCTTACAGCCTAACTGGAAGTCAGAACAAATACATATGAATACACGCATACATACTACTTTCACCAGATAAAAACACATGCAAGGGTCCAATTCTTCCCATTGTAAGAGTTCAAAGATCAAAGGTGCAAGGTTGATGAGTTTTGCTATTGTGATTGTGGTATTATTATTACGTATTATTATTTTACTATTGCTTTTGTGATATAGATATCAGGAAGATATACAAAGAATAGTTATTGATTGGAGTTGCAAAAATACTTTCCATTTTTTTGTCATATTTAGTTTCTAAGCCAGGTAGCCTTTGAATGGACAATACCTGAAGGAAGAAAGGTAATTTATCATTTTAAATAAACAGATGCCTTGGGGAAAATTGTGGGTTTTGGGTGATTCGGCTACAGAGTAAGGAAGGTTAAAAAGAAAAGAGGTGTAAGAAACTGTAACCAGACAGAGACAAGGCATGAATTCCACCCCTAGAGAGACACCAAGACTGAGCCGGGGAGCCAGGGAGAGCTCACCTCAGGGCATAGAGGCGAGAATGAATCCTCAAGGTAGGGCCAGGGCAGGAGTGACTGTTTAATGATGAATGGCACAGTCTCCATGTGGCATGGCCTAGGAAAGTGGGCATGTGCAGCCAAGAAGGAGAAATTTTTCTTCATCCTCTCCCCATTTGCAAGCACAGCTTTTCTTGGCTTACAGATTAGTAATCCATAGTTCACTGCATATGGTACTAGCATTTGACTCAAGCCCCTAACCATAGTCATGATATTCAATACAAATTGCAGGGCTATTGGCAACACTTAAATGTTCTTTTTTTCTCAATTGATCCAACATCCACAGCTGAATTAAGAAAAATGTTGAGAATAAAAGCAAGGGCCCTTCCTAAAAGTAGTGCTGAAGGGCATTCTCATGAGGATGAAAGAAGATGGAAGTAAGACTTGGCTAATGTCTGTTCTGTTTCAGGTTTTTTTAAAAGTGCTGTTCTTTTTTTTTGAGACAGAGTCTCACTTTATTGCCCAGGCTAGAGTGAGTGCCATGGCGTCAGCCTAGCTCACAGCAACCTCAAACTCCTGGGCTCAAGCAATCCTGCTGCCTCAGCCTCCCGAGTAGCTGGGACTACAGGCATGTGCCACCATGCCCGGCTAATTTTTTCTATATATATTAGTTGGCCAATTAATTTCTTTCTATTTATAGTAGAGATGGGGTCTCGCTCTTGCTCAGGCTGGTCTCGAACTCCTGAGCTCAAATGATCCGCCCACCTCGGCCTCCCAGAGAGCTAGGATTACAGGCGTGAGCCACCGCGCCTGGCCCAAAAGTGCTGTTCTTGAGCATTTCAAATGCAGAGCTGCTTTTTTCACAAGCTCTTTGAAAATTTTTCCTGAATTGTATTCAGTCCCTATTAATTTACCAATCATCATTTTCACCTTTGTGTTAATAAAAAACAACATATTGACGTATATGTTATTGCATTTGTCTATGTACAATTGCTGTAAAAATAAAGTTTATAAAGGACATAGTCTTTTTTTATATTAAATATTTCTAATGTTTCAGCCAAACAATCATTCTAAAAGGATTTTATTCTTTAAAATGTGAAAACAAGTACAGACAGCCTTTTTTTGGATCGATAATGGAATACTTCTTTGAATACATTATAAATGTGATACTCCGCTACCACTAATGACACAATCTACTACAGAGCTCTTTCTTTTTTCTTTTTTCTCTTTCTTTCTTTCTTTCTTTCTTTCTTTCTTTCTTTCTTTCTTTCTTTCTTTCTTTCTTTCTTTCTTTCTTTCTTTCTTTCTTTCTTTCTTTCTTTCTTTCCTCCCTTCCTCCCTCCCTCCCTTCTTTTTCTTTTTCTTTCTTTCACAGGATCTCACTCTATCACCTGGGCTAGAGTGCAGTGGTGTCATCATAGCTCATAGCAACCTTAAACTCCAGGGCTCAACTAATCCTCCTGCCTTGGCCACCCAAGTAGCTGGACTACAGGCATGCACCACGCCTGGCTAATTTTTCTATTTTTTTTTTTTTTTGTAGAGCTGGGGTCTTGCTCTTGCACAGGCTAGTCTTAAACTCCTGGGCTCAAGCACTCCTCCCACCTCAGCCTCCCAAAGTGCTAGGATTACAGGCGTGAGCCACTGCACTTGGCCTACCTGGCTTTCTTCAAACATCTGAAATTTAATGGGATATAAATACATACACACAAAGATAAATAAATAATTAAATAGAAGTCAGCTATATAAATAATAAATAAGTAACACATAAAAACACATGATGTCTGCTTGATATGGAAAAACTAGGGCAAAAATTTAGATTTTATTGCTCTGCATGTGATTATAATAAATCACATTTTAAGAGCACATAAGATATTTGAGGAGGACCAATATGGATTAGCTTTACTTATATGCAAAATAGACTATTGTCATGGTCTATTTTGAGGGGAAATTCTGAGTGTGCTTGGAAGTCCCCTGTTCTCAAAGAGTCATCTAATCATTTGGTGCTGGTACCTTAAGATGCTGTCATCAGATATCCATTGCTTGGGTTAAGGTGAGGTTTTAGTTTATTTTTAAATTATGCACAATATATTGACAATTTTCACAAAGTGAAATTGTATATGGTTAACCAATATGCACATGGTTAAGCAATCAGATTGCATAAAAGAGCCCTTAATGAGAAGCAGCTAACCCATGCACTGTCCTCATCTCACAGGTCTAAACTCAGGGAGAAGGAATTTTAACAGCTGTTCTGTTTAGTTCTCTTGTTTGCTATTTTCTTTATTAATAGATACTGACATCACTCTTGTTTATTTTATTGATGCTGACATTCTTTGTGATGTTCCTGCACTCATATCTGATAATTGAGATCAATCTCACACTCCTCCTAACAGTTTCCTCCACAACCTTGGAAGCAGAGGCAGGCAGGGTCACTCACTTGTCTGCAGGCTTCCACCTCTCCCTAATGTGGCCCACGTTAGCCCTTCTGCCTCCTGACCTTGGTCTTCCCTGGTGGGCAGCTGGAGCCCCTCACATGCTTTCTAAGCTCCGCCTCATCCAGAATTCCTTCATTCACTTTCCCTCTTCCAGAAACAGACTAAGTTTCTCACTGCCTCTTGTTTATTCTGTTGTCTTCTTTGCTGCAGGTTTATCGTTCCAGTCCTTGCTCACTGCCACTGTGATTGGAGGGAACAAGGAGGAAAATAAGATGTTATGTGTCTGGAGTGGGAGTTGCAGGCCGAGGTTCTCAGTGCAGGGAGTATGCAGCTTTCTAATTGAAAGGGTGGAGATTTACTAGGTGTTCTTGCTGTGGATGCAGAAAGATTTCTCATGCAGACATTAGGATATATAAAAGTAAAAAGTTTACTTATTTTTCTGAGAAAGAAAGAAAGAGAGAGAAAAGGATGGAGTGGCCACAGCACACGCAGGAAAGAATGAAGTGCCGGGCAGTGATGCCAAGTGGTTTGCTGCTTTTAAGGGGTAAAAATGGCTTTTTTTCCCTTTGCTTCAACAGACTGATGACAGAAACGGCTGTGAAGCTTTTGCAGATGCTCTTTATTTCTTCTCTTTTCTCTGTGAGGCCAGGTTATCTGAGTCCTCAAAATGTGTTTGTGGCAGGAAGTGAGGCAGAGATCTGGAGTGGAGAGTCTGCACCCCACGACTGCTTAGGGCTCTTCAAGGCTGAGAAAAAGGAACTCTTAGAGATAACAAGTTAGGCCACAGGTCTTTTAATTAAACAAAACAAAAGAAGTAATTGTGTTGTGAGTTTTCTCTTTAAATGGGCAATTATTTCCTGTGAGTTTATTTATCTTACTCTTTGTTAGATAGTTTATTTTTATCTGTTAGATATGTTTAGTAAGGCCACCGTTCTAATGATGGGACCATAGATTTAATCAGTTTTTCAAAGAGGTCTGTGATATCCAAAGTTTTCAGCTTAAGGTTCTATCCCCATATTGTTAAAATGCCCAGTATGACTAAATAATCAAGGAAGGGAAAAAAATCATTTAACTGTATCATTTTTCAAAGTGTAGATTTCCTTTGCCCTACATCATTAATCATGTAGGTTTCTTATTCAAAATACAGATTTTGGGCTTCACTGGATTCAATTATCTGGACCTAATACCTGCTCCCCAAAATGCATACTTAACGTGCTCATGAAATAATTTAACATTATATATTACAGAAATACAGATGATTTATAACATTTACACACTTACTATACATAAATATATAATATATATTATTTACAGGCAAAGGTATAGATGGTAGACCTCCTATCAAAGTTTGGAACATAGAATTGGAAGAGGAAGATAACCTTAATATCTGCCTATTTTAATAACTTGTTACATAACTGAAACTCGTGATTGTTCCCACTGAAATATTGAGATATTTGTAAAGTTAAGTATTTTTACAAGCAGCAATTGAGTACATCATCTCTAAGATGTAGCACTGAGGCAGCTGAAATTTGCATTCAATGTCCATATATCACAACCTCTGTTTACTACTTTTCCTCAATCTCCTTTTCACATTTCTACAAGTATAAATATCAGAAATTGGAATTGGTTTTCCATGATTTTTTAAACAAACATTTTTTAACTGCTTCATATAACTGTTTTCTTCTCTGACTGATTTCACATTGATTTCTCAGTAGAAAGATCTTCAGTTCCAGAATTTTGCCGGGTATTAAAGTCAGGCTAACAGGTCAGTAATTCCCATGTACATTGTATTTCATTTTCTCAATTACCTTAGTGTTCTAGGCTGCTCAATCCTCAGACTGTCCTTGCAGTGCAAGCTGTTGGACAGAAAGACAGAATAGTTCCAAAATGACAGCATAAAAATTTAGAGGGATGATTTGTATAAAACTCTAATTGGTACTTTATTTGACATTTTAAAGGCATTAAATATTTCAAAGCCATTAAGAAAATTGTTATTATTGCACAAGCCACTTTAAAAGAATACATTTATTTACTCACCAGGCTGTTAAATCCAAAGTATTTCCTTAGAACAGTGAATAATCCACAGTGATGTGCTTATACTTTCATACCGTAATTAGAATTAATAGCTAAAATGTTGCAAATATCATCTCTAAGTAGAAGCACTGCTGTGTATTTTGTGAAGTTGTTCCTGCTTAGGGTTGGAGATCAGCTTTTCAAGCAGCATGATTCTTTTCTTTTCTATATGCTTTACTACTTTTGACTTATATAGGAAAGCACGCACACAATTTTGTAGGGCAGTCTGCAATCCTTGCAAGTAAAATTCTATCCGTGTTTTGTTTCTTTCACATACATTCCCACCGAGTTGCAGCAGTGTGTTTGTTCCTCGTCTTCATTTCAAGTGCTTCTCTGTTCTGGATTTATCAGCTACTAATTGAGCATTCAGCATAACACAGATGTGATGTGTGCAGAGATGCATTCAAGAAAAGATCAGACCAGGAGGCCGCCAATCTGCAGTTGGACTTTAACCTGCTTGCTTGTAATAAGGCTTAAATATAGATCCTAATTTATAGGCTTGGTGTGAATATTATTAAACCTTCCCCACTGTTCCCTTGTGCTTTGAATGTTCACTGACCTGTGAAGATAGCTGAGTGGATAAATAAACTTATACTTAGACCTGGCAAATCAGAAGGATATTAGAACTAGAACTAATCTTGATGTTTTTTAAAAAAACTATATATTATATGATTTATTGATTATTTTTAAACCAAGGAAACAGAAAAAGAAAAACGACACACATAAACTGCCTAGCATTTTTATTAATGGATTAAAGGCGGTAAGATTATTAACATTTATCCTGGCCTGCCTGTTTTTCCACCCTCATTTCACATTTGCTGGTAGTTGCATAAATTACACTTGGCTTGAGCCTTGGAAGGCAAAAGAGAGGCCATGAAGAGAGAAGGGACCAAGGGAGAGTGGCCCTGGGGCTCACGCATCCGTTCCCACCACTGCATTTGTCCATGTGGCCAGAGAGCCTCCTTGGAGGGAGTGTTCAGCAGCAGAAGAGCAGGGAAGACTGGCGCTGGAGGATGCTTTTGCCTGGGGCAACCAGGAGGCACCAGTGACCTTGTGAAATCAGATCCTATAAAAAGGTGAGGACAGAATTCAGACACCTGCTGGGTGAGCAGAGAAGGGAAGGTTAGGAAGTGGAGTATGGTGGAAGTGGGCTGGCCTGTCCGGAAGCTCAGCAACCAGCGCTGGAAGCTGAGCTCGTCCGGCCCTGTCTGGGGCCTAGTACCCATATTGTTTATTCTTGGCAACACCTAACGCAGAATGTATCCGACATTATGTGTGAGCTTAATGAATGTTACTTCACAAGGTGAGAAAAAGAACATACACGAAGGAAGAAAATATTTTTACAAAGAGTCCAGTGAGTGATAAAGACCATATTTATATTTTTGAAGGTTATACTGAGAATTATTTTTTAAATTTTTTTGTAGAGACAGGGTCTTGCTATGTGATCCTCCCACCTCAGCCTCCCAAAGTGCTGGGATTATAGGTGTGAGCTACTACATCCGACTGATACCTTGAGAATTGATTCAATTCATTTTGAGAATTATGCAGAGTCAGAAAGAAACACAATAATAATAATAGCAGCCATTTACTGGCATAAAGCCTGATGGCTTATGAAGGCTTTTGTTTTCTATGTTCATTGTCTACTTCTTTATGGAAAAGTGCAATGTAGGACATTTAGGAAAAAATGATAAGCTAAAGAACATTAAAGGTGAGACTTGAAATCAGAATGTAGGAAAAGTTCTTATAATAGATTTCTAAGTAACATTAACCCATGATGTGTGGTTAAAGAGAAAGACTAAATTAGCACCAAGGACAAACCCTAGGATCGGAATGGATAAGCAGAAGCATAGTGTATATAGCTGTTTCCATATCATGAAGTCACCCTATTTCATCACAGTTCCATGTGTCTGAGCCAGACACAGGTCTGGCAACTTTCTAGGCTCCCTGTGTAAAGCTATCCCAGAGAGCAGAGATTTTGGGAAGAATTCACAGAAGAGCTATAAAGATTAAAACTAAAGAAATAGGACCTACTATGAAATGTTCAAATGAAATTTGAGCAAATCCTTTTCATTGTTTTAGAATTCATGATGATTCACACAATGCAGCTGCATGGGGGGGAAGGGCTGTTTCTTAATGTTTCCAACTGTAATTATCTTTTAAAAGAAATATTAAATTTGTCTCCGAGTATAACACCAGATCCTCACCAAATCAGTTCTTTGGTTTATCTAGTTCAGCTTCCTTGCAGGGAAAAGAACATTCTAACAAAATTTTATAGTGGTTAACAACTGGCTTTTTGCAGCAAGGACAGAATGAAAAGAAAAGCGCCAACCCATTAGACTAAGTAAGCAGCGGAGGAGTTAGTTTAAACAGAGGGTGTCAGAGGAAGTTATGGAATCTACTTCCCTGGAGACTTTTAAAAATAGGCCAGGCACTCATGTCTCTGGGATGGCTCAGCCTGCAGCGCAGCTAGAGGACAGCCCCAGGCTCTCTCAGGCTCTCTTGCAACTCTGTGAAGCTATCACCTAAACAATGCTGGAGGAAGCGTCTTTGGCAGGGCAATCTGCAAAACCCAGGCTCATTTCTAGCTGCAGTACTTTCTCACCACATGGAATGATAGCATATAAGGAAGGGTGGGGTCAGAATGAGTCCTGAACCACACTCTGTTGGCATTGCCAAGACAGGGGCTCCTACCAGCACGGCGATGGCCGAAAGCACAAGGGACAGCAGTTCGTACTGAACGATAGTGCTCTGCTGATTTCATTTATCCTGTTGTTTTATGGTATGTGAGGGGTGTATGTGTCTGAAAACAGGGTAAGTAAACGAATTGGAAAGAAAATTCAGGAAAACAAATGGGAAAGAACCTTCATGTTCTCTTGGGGATAGATTCAAACATCAAGCATTTGGTGATAACGTTAGATCCTAACACTTAGCATTTGATTTGAAAGGGTTGGAGTTGTCTGCTGTGAGCAGATGGGGTTTTCCTGCTTAGAAAATGAGCTCTGTTCCCGTCTCACAGAGCTGCTGAGTAACGGCCGGTCTCTCCTAGGGGCTGAAGAGCCAGCAGAGCTGACAGGCTCAGAAGTGGCTTTAGATATCTTGCACCCTGACATTTTGGGGGGAAGTGTGTTGTCACTACTATGCTTCCACTTCAACAAAGAAAGTGGTGAGTTGCCAAAAAATAAGGATGCTCTGTCTTAGGAATTATGCTGAATTCTTTTTAGAGAACCCTATTCTCTTCATGTAGAATTTTATCCCAAAATATTTTCCAAATTTATTTAGGCATTATATTCAAGCAAAGTCATTTAAGTATTGTGCCAGGTAACTAGAATTTGTAGAATGAGAACAACTTTCTCTCAACAAAGGTCTGTCTTCTTTAGTCATCAAGTGGTCTTAGGTGGCCTGCGGGGGCGGGGGTTGGGGGGGGACCTGCCAAGGCCACAATGATCCAGGCTGGCCAGAGACCCTGGACCTGGCAAGCTACAGCCAAGCAAAGTTTCACACAGGTGGTGAAAATATGATTTTGTTCTTTTTAAATTGTTTTTTTTTTTTTTTTTTTTTTTTTTTTTTACCTCATTGCCTCCCATAAATCCTGCTTTTCAGAAAGGTCACTTCAGTTTTATTTAGGAAAAGAAGTCTTTTCTTCCCCCCCAAATGCTAAGTTCCTTCCCTGGGAGCCTTGCCATTAACTGGGTGGCCTGAAGGTCACAAACACAAGCAACATGGAGACCGGTAGCTGCGAGGTGCTAATTGACATCCCCAAAGAGGAACAGTGTCAACAATCAATAGAGAAGTCAGAGCCCTGGTAGATGTATGGCTTTGATCTGAAAAGGTATGGGAATGCCCAGTGATGTTCCCCGTACTCCTGCTGAATGTTAACGCTTTCTTGAAGACGGTTTCAGACACGCTGCCAGGATGCCGCCTCCACTCACGGAAGCAGAAAGCTCTGAAGAGTTGCTGAGGCAGAACTGAAATCATGGCTCGCCTCAAAGCCGCAGCTGGAGCGGCCGCTAATGAAGCCTCACACAGAAAGACGATGCTCCTTTAACTCAGGCTTTGAACGGGAAGTTTCTAAGCCTGAAGCAGCAACTCGGGACCGGGTGTGCATCAGCTGCCTGCAGCGACCATTGTCTGCTGCTTAGACACAGGCGTCAGGAAGAATGGGAACTAACGAGTCTCGTGACTACCTGTAACTGTTCCTCCAGGAAATGGATCAAGTGCTTGTTCAGCCAGATCCAGGTACTTGACCAAAACTGTGTCTTTGATGGGCTCATTGAATGCTTTTCTCGAACTTTACGATTTATGCATGAGCAGTAATTGCATAGATGCCTTTGGGTCCAAGTTCCGAATTTAGATCTAGCTTTCAGATAAAGTCTAATTAAACAGTTGCTGGGTAAAGTTAATATGAGCGGGAGAAATGTAATGATGCTTTTACTTTTAAAGCATGCTTAAGTTTATAACATTACAGATATTGGCTGAAAGAAGTAGTAAAACAGGCATTTTTCTTTCCTAAGCTGCAGTAATTTATTCTTGAAAGCTGTTTGCCCATTACAGTATTTTTTTTTTTGCACTCATTAAAAACATCCAACCTTTCAAAATATGACAAGGATGTTTTGATTTGTTTACAAAAGATCACAATTCAACAACTCTTAATGATAGCGTTGGCTGTCCCTGTGTGGTGAATAGGGTGCAGCACTAGCCTTTTGAGGCATCAGCAAGTAATCTTTCTCACTGTGAAACACACAAGGGAAGAAAGGAAACCTGGTGGAACAGTGGGGTTTATTGTTTGGGGTTAAAAGTTCTGGTTTGCTAATGGTGCCTTTTAATGCCACCAGTTACTGTCTGGGCACCCTTGTGCTGTTTTTCTAATGTTGTCAGCCAGGCTGCAGCCTTTTCCTGCAGTCCCTTTGAAACTCTTCAAGCAGGCGTTAGGAGGAAGATGAAGATGGTAAAACTGAGGTTGAGGCTCAGGCTGAAGAGAAAGGTCTGCTGCTGACCCAGAGCCGACCGCAGCAGTGAGTCGGGAGGAAAGGTCCACGCCCAGCCCCAGAAGCTCGGCCTCTGCGGGGGGCGGGGGGCGGGGGGCAGGTGGGTGGGGGGCAGAAACAGGCCTTCCATTCCAGCGCAGCAGTCCTGAAACTGCCTGTTGACATTTGTACCTGACCAAATTCCCATGTTTTTATAGTCATTATTTGTGGGCTTTTTAGTAGCCTTGGGTCTCTTTTTCAAGAGTATAAAATAATATTTACCCTTAGCCCTCTCGTGAATTTTAAAGCATCAGGGCTATTGTATTGGAATGGGAGGGCTGTACTTGGAGAAAAGGATTATAGACATTGCCATGTATTTATGTGAGCCAAAAACAAGAGACTGGGAGGATTGAAAATGTATGAAGCACCTACAAAGAGCCAAGAAACTTTTACCTGAAGTTCTTAGCTGGTCACCAAAAAGGCCATGAATTCTTTGAATTTATGTGAAACATTTTGTATCTGTGTGTGTATGTCTTGGAACTTGAGTTACTGTTCACCAGACTAATCTGCAGAATTTCCAAAAGATTTGTAGGGGAATAACTTTTGCTTACGTCATGATTCTATTTCTTAGATAATGAGATGCTTTTTGGGAGGACTCACAATGGTCGGGGAGGAGCATCATGGATCGCCTGCGAGGTTTGCGCAGCCTGGGGTGGCTGAGAGGGCTGGAAAAGGGGGTGAACCTTCAGAGGCTCCAGTTATACAAACAGGAAGGCAGCTGAAGCTTCCTTTAGCTCTAAAAGCAGAGACTGATTGTATTTAGTCTCAATATCAGGGTATGTAGCACTTCAGTCATTCAAAGCCATGTTGGCATTTCAACAGGCAGCTTCAGAACTGTTGCAGAATAACACAGCACTTTGACTAAGTTTACCTCTGCCAGTCACTGCAAATTCAATCCTGCCTAGCAAGCTAGTTCTCTTCCTGTTAAAGTCTACAGACTGGTCTCACCAGTCTGCCAGATAAATATAAGTAAGGTTACAGGATGTCTTTGTAGGACAAAGTGTCCTGTCCATCACATGTGACCGTAAACTGGACAAGCCCATGAGTGTTCTTCCTCAATGGACGGCCTGTTCTTACACCTACTTTTGAAAACATGTCAAGTCACATGACTAGGTTTCTGGCCTAGAAGTTTTAAAAATTAGGAACAGTAATTATGTGGTTTAGGAGTACTTAAAATACAGACAGCATTGCTTAAGTATACCCTATGTGCCTTTAACAGCTGGGGGTGATGGCTTTCAACTCATTCCAACATGCCAGAGAAAAATTTGGGCTCCAGCAGTCTTTGGGGAATGCTACTCTTTTGGTAACTGATTTTTATCATTCTGGGCAGCTTATTTATAATTTCTGTTCCTTTGTAAGTAGAAATAAATCTCATTTTGCACAAAAATGGTGTAAAGAGAAAATATTCATTCATCACCATCTATGTATTGAGCATACACTGTGCTCCAGGCAGGACTGCACGTGTAATACAATGACTGCAGCTCTTATCATTGCAGCCCATTGCAAGAGGGTGGGCTCCTGGGTCGATGAC
This sequence comes from Mirza zaza, assembly GCA_008750895.1. Taxonomy (NCBI): domain Eukaryota; kingdom Metazoa; phylum Chordata; class Mammalia; order Primates; family Cheirogaleidae; genus Mirza; species Mirza zaza. The sequence goes on along the minus strand of VSMD01062735.1, from coordinate 227,964 downwards.
CACAAAAGCAAAGCCGTAGAATTAAGTGCCTGTTATGATTTCACAGAACAAAGTGCCAAATGCACTTGACTAATTCTGTTGCTGTAACTTTAAAAATTTGGAAAAGAAATATGTCATTGCTTTAAGACATATTTTCTTCAGATAAAATGTTTTTCCTTACTATGAAATTGTATAGTGAGATGCTAATGAAATAAAATGTTTGAGGGAGCTCAGACTGAGAAGGGAAAATGTTGACATTAATAGTTTCCATGTAAAACATTTGGATTTAGGATGTTTTAAATGGCCTCACTTCCCCACCAAAAAGCAGATCAGGTCAGAAAGGGTTGACCTCTTATATAGCAGGATGACCGACTATCCCTGGCTGAGTTCCATATTTTGGACCCCACCCATCAGCACTGAGGCCAAGGAGAATTTAAAGAGCCAAATAACTTACTGCTTTTAAAATCATGGGATCTGTGAGTATTAAAGTGCCATTGTGACTTGAACTACCTGTGATTTTTTTTAAAGCAAGACTTATTTCAAACACGATGGTCCAGCATCTTGGTTTGGCTGGATGACGTACTTTTCTTTTTCTCCTCTGGATCAGTTAGCTGGCACCCTGAAATTTGAATTTGGTTCCTTGGACTGTAAGGGGCTAGAGATTTGATTTGACCTATATTTAAAGAGTCAATGATCCAAGAACAGCAAGGACTTCCTCATGGAGCTTGCTGTCTAATAAAGGGAAGAAGACAGACACCGTCAAGACTTGTCCCGCCATCAGCGCTGCCCCAGAGCACTGGTGACGTCCCCAGAGACAGCGTAGGACACCCCGTCCTTGGGGAAGGGAGGCGGGTAAGGCCCCGCTGAGGAAGGGGTATGTAGTGCGCACCTGAAGGACAGGGAGACATTCCACAGGTGGGAGGAGGGGGGAGGAGGAGAGCACAATGAGCTGGACACCTGGGCTTGTACGAAGACCAGCAGGTGCTAGGCTGAGCTGAAGGCGACAGACGCGACGAGGACATTCTCCGCAGGTGTCTGCACACTCAGTTGCTTGTAAGTTTGTTCTTATCAATATGCTGCTCATTTTCCTGGGAACTCAATGTGAATTGGTGTCTGCTCCTTTTCAAAGTTCTGAAAATACATTAGTATCTTCAAAAGTCCCACTGTTACGGCAGGTGCCGATGTGTGCTCCAGAAAACATCAGGGCGTCAAGTCCGCGAGGGGGTTAATGGGCGTGGCTGCGGGGGCAAAGGTCTCCTGAGGGCAGGCGAGGGGCTCTGGCCAGGCGGAGGACTTGAGACGCAGGGCCAGGGAGTGCGGGCGCAGGAGGCGAGGCCGCTGGAAGACTGCTGCAGCCCAGCTGGCGGCTGATAGCGTGCGTGGCCATGGTCAGGCTGGACTGCTCACAGGGCTGCGTGGTGGGGAATTCAGAGGAATGTGGTTTGTCAGTATCACACAGTCCAGGGATGTACTGTGTGGTTTTTGAAAATGGTACTCTTAATTAAGGTTTTCTTGGTCCAGTATTAAAATTAGACTCTATTTCCTGAGCACACACAAACGGCCCTGGCAAAGGGAAGGCACAGATGTGCTGCGTGATGGGAAGAGCCAGGCAGGATTGAAATGCTGCTGTGAGTAACCGTGGTCCTTCTTCCTACTTCACATAACCACATTTGCTATTATGAAGACTTAGGAGGGTCATGTCAAAATCTTTTGAAATAATTTACTTGCCAAGATTTCACTATTTATCTAAAAGAAGGATTTCATTATTTAGTTAAAAGCAATCATGAACATTTTCTAAAAACTATTTTTACTAAAAAGGGACATTTTACCCTAAGACAGATATTTTAAAAATTTATGTTTTTGAATATTTTTGTATTATAGAAGTGAAGCGATTATTTCTTTTTCTCCATCTTATTATATCTGATGCTTCCTCCAACTTAAACATGCTGTTGAACTTTCTAAATTTGTAAATTATTGGTTAGTTGGTTGCAGGTTTAAAATCCAGCATGCTCTTTCAGGGACTTCATCAGTTGTAGGTAAAATCGTAAAAGAGTTGGCATTTGTTTCTGGATTTCTTTATTTCTTTATAACTATCTTTTGATCATCTCATCTATATCCACCACCCTCCCGCCTCCCTGGGGCTCTCTAGTTGGGCCCTGCTCACTGCACCCATGTCTGTTCCCTGGCCTTTCTAGAAGTCCCTCATTCCCATCAAATCTTTTAATCCCCTTTCTACCTGCATTTCCCCTCCTTGAGGTGGGTACGGTCCTCACAGGCAAATTCCTGCTAATACTTCAATGTGTTGCTTCCCTTGGTAAAAGGAAGCTTTGATAATTTAACCAAAAGGACTTATTTTGATGGGAACTTGGACACCACAGTATGTTGGGAGAGGAGACGTTTACAACTCACAACGTGCTATTCTTTCAACTCTATTTACTCATCGATTCGGCATATCTGGAAGGGGTTGGTGCCGAAGAGGTTGGAGAATATATACATTATATTTTAGCAGGCTTGTCAGAACATGACCAGGCTGCAAAGGGGGTTACCCATGTCTTTGCATCTTGTGTTTTAATCAGTACAATCAGATGAAACTGCAGGTTAAAACTGATTTTTAGGCTGGGCGTGGTGGCTCACGCCTTAATCCTAGCACTCTGGGAGGCCGAGGCGGGCGGATTGCTCGAGGTCAGGAGTTCGAAACCAGCCTGAGCAAGAGTGAGACCCTGCCTCTACTATAAATAGAAAGAAATTAATTGGCCAACTAACATATATATAGAAAAAATTAGCTGGACATGGTGGCGCATGCCTGTGATCCCAGCTACTCGGGAGGCTGAGGCAGCAGGATTGCTTGAGCCCAGGAGTTTGAGGTTGCTGTGAGCTAAGCTGATGCCACGGCACTCACTCTAGCCCGGGCAACAAAGTGAGACTCTGTCTCAAAAAAAAAACAACTGATTTTTAAAGATCATTTCAATAGTTGGCATCCCCTATGGGGAAGCTGGGTCCCAGAGTCATTCCTAGGAAGATTAGAGATAATCTGAATCAGGACCATTAAGTTATTTTTGCTGGGGGTTTAAGAATGGCTGCCCATCACTGAGCCCTCAATGAACGGTGCACCGGCTCTAAATCCTGAGCTGTGTGTGAATCCTGGGAAGTGTGAGATGCTGATCTGGAAAGAAGGGTCTGGCATTTTGCCTTGCATGGAGGAGAAGGCTGGGGCAGATGCTCCTCCAGAGGGCTTTCATCAAGCAGATGCCAGGGTGGGACGGAGGCACGGGCAAGGCATTGCCATACTGGCCAGCCAGATTGTGCCCAGCCAGGGCTCATCTTGCAGGCTCTCTACCCAGTTTCTCCACCCAGTTCTTCCCGGTTTTCTTGGACTTCCCAGATTCAGAAATCCTTATCCTATATTTTTACTTACATTCTCCATTCTGAATGTTGTAAATTTATACAGTCAATGGTCTTTGCTTTTTCCTATATTTCCTTTCTGGATTATGCAGTGTTTTCATAAAAAACTTTCTGGAAATGCATGCCTGTCTCAGCTCTGTTGAGAATGGACAAAGAAAAGGACTCTGGCTTCATTTGGGCTGTAGGTAAACTGGACATAGAATGGAGTTCTAGTAATCCAGAGAGGAGAACAGGGGTCAAAGCGAGGGCATCCTCAGTAGGATACGAAAAGGCAAGAGGGAACATGTCAGGGAGGCATCAGCTTCTCTATCATCAGATGGCTTTCCTTTGGCCCAGCCCTTGCAGCATTTTATATTTGGCGAGATTAAGTCCTGTGTGTATTTTCAGTAGACACCGAAGGCAAAGGAGAGCTGCGAGGGAGGCTCTGCCCCACCCCCTTCTGCCCCACCCTGGGAGTGGGAGGATACTTAGGAACAAGCCAACCACACCCAAACCCAATTCATTAACATCCCCTATATTCCGAAAGAGCTTATTTTTAAAGTATATCATCAAATTTTATCCTAATCTTACCTCAAAGCAAACATGAATTATAAATGAATCTTGCAACAGTTCCAGCCTTTTAGAAAGTTCAAAGTGATGGAGCTGCAAAAAGGATCCATCGTCCCCGAATTGGTAACTAACTCCCTTCTTCCAGGTGCTGGTTGTAATCCCTTCATACGCTGTTTTCTTAAACTGTGATTTTCTGACTTCAAAGTGTCAATATATACATGCAAATTGTTACTATGATTACTAATGCTGTACTTGAAGGCAATGACTATAAATTAACTGAAGAAATATAGTGTTGATGTTTTAGGTCATAAATTCTATTTTTATTTGGTTACTTGTTTTCTTTGAGCATAATTCTTTTGGATCTATGTTAATTTCCATAGCTAACTATTCTGCTATGCAATTTTTCTTACAAATTCATAAAAATATGTCATATATTTGCTATTTAGTAATATCTAATATATATACTTTTGTTTACAAAATTTGATTTAAAAATTTAGTTCAGTAACTGAAGCTTTTAATGACTTTCGTGTATACTCTGATTTGCTTTTAAAAACAGTAATATCCATGTACCTCATTTCTTCTACCAGTAACATGAAAATAGTGATAGCATGCCCTTTTGTTCTTTTACTCTCTACCACCCATGTAGTCCTACATGGTAAGAAGCCAATGTAAGGAAAACTGTCCTCTTAAAAATGTGCAGTTGACCAATTCCTTTTTGCTAGCTCAATTATCTAGGTGCTTCTCAGGGTCAAGAATTGAAGCTAGTCTTTGTTTCTGAAGAAAAAAGAAAAAGCTGCAGTGACTTAATGGTTTGGGAGTCTGAGATCCCTCCCTTGTCCCTTGGCTCAGGCAGCGGAAAGCATCAGAGGAGCATCACAGCCCCCTCAGCCACTGAGCCACCGAGCCACCGAGCCACTCACGTCTTAAGTGAAGCAACACTTTGCTTTGCTTGTTTTTCTTCTTTGCCAGTTTTCAAAGGGTTTTCACAGACATTCATCCTCATAGCACCATGAGCTATGCAAGCATTTCTACTCGCGTTTTTGGAGCTTAGTGATTTCTCCAAGGTCCCACACTCATTTAGCAGTAAGCTGGAGGCCAAAACTCAGGGCCCAGAACCTGATGCTTCCTGAGAGAGTTTTCTATATTAAGCACCTTTTCTAGTCTCAGTTTCCTTGCACTGGGCTCTAGAGCTCCCTGCTTCCACAGAGCTTGTAGCAGCGTGGCTAACGGAGGTCAAGTTTAGCCGCCGCCCTGGCACACAGGGGGTGCTCATTCGATACTGCCCTTATAATAACGGGAGAGCAATGTTATCGGAGGGGAGCTGGAAGAGACTTGGCAGGGGAGGCTGGTTTGGATGTCAAGTTGACAGCATACCTTGGGGTCAACGTTCTCTTGTACATTTCTCATGTGCTATGTTACAGCTGCATTCCCTGCCCATCCGTCCTGGCCCCGGGTGGTTCTTCTGAGCACAGTCTGGTAATTTCTTGCAAGAGTAAAATATTTTTCTCCATAATTATACAGAATTAATCATCTCTGGTGAAAAGGAAAGCTAGTTTACAGAGTTCTTCTCTTTGAAAGACTTGACTGTGAGCCTAGAAAATACGGCTGCTATTTGACCGTCATTCCCTTTCCTTCTCTCTGTTTCTCCCTGCAGATAACTCAGCCTCTGTGGCGTGCAGCCACCATGCGCACAGCACACTGATGATGGACAAAAGGGAAACCAGATCCTGCGCCCTGGCTTTCCTGGACCATGGATGGAGGACAGCCCATCCCTTCACCCCTCGTGCCCCTTGGGAACATGTCATCGGATTCTAGCATGTCTCTGGAGCAGAAAACGACATTTGTTTTTGTTATTTTGTTGTTTATTTTCTTGGGCATCCTCATTGTCAGGTGCTTCCGGATTCTGCTGGACCCCTATCGGAGCATGCCGACCTCGACCTGGGCGGACGGGCTGGAAGGCTTGGAGAAAGGGCAGTTCGACCACGCCCTTGCGTAGCAGGGATGGCGGTCTCTTCCTGAGGCAAAGACTCCGTGTGCTGATGAAATGTTACCAATATCTGGTCCTGGGACCACAATTCATTATTCTGTAAACACGCAGTTGGGTTACAGACATTCGAGGATGTTAGAAATGGAGGTTTATATTACTGACCAAAAATAAGAAGGTTTAAATTTCTATGTTTGCTCAATGAATGAATATTGTCAAACATGTGTGATTGTGAAATCAAGAGCATCAATACTTACGGAGACTTTGGCACAAAACAAAGCACTACCCTATTGACCAGAGAATAAAAGGCTAGAAAGGATCTGATATGACTCTGGTGACAAGGCCCAGAAGAGATTTCCTCGCTCCAGTCATGCACTCAGTTGGCATTATTTCCTGGGCGTCTGGGTCCTGAGCAGAGGGAGGAAGATTGTGCTGAATGGACCCAAAGCGGTTCTTTGTTTCTCCTGAAGCAGGGAGCAGTGGGAGAGCTTCGAAGCCGTGGTTCTGTCCTTGGTAAATATGAGTGAGATGATGTTTTACTTTTCAAATAAATCTGAATACAAAGGCTATAGAGTTTTGAAAACTACTCAGCAGGCCAAGTATATTCTATGTATTCATATTATTAATAATATGTGTAGAAGTAGCTATGCATAACCTGAATTTACTTTCTTTACACAAATGATTGAAATATAATAATAGGTTGCAAGTGCAGCTTCAAGATTTTTTTTTAAATAAAAAGTGAATTGTTTCAGAGGAGAAGACTTTAACAGTCGAAAGAGAGGAATGTGTGTTTATGACTGTATATTGTCACCAAATAAAACTTTTCAAGAAACAGAAATGTATTCTCTTTTATTTCACCAGGACTAATGCACTGAGCGTTGTGTGTGGTATTAGATACTGAGTCTTAACATTTTTCCAAGGCAGGGAGAAAAAAAAGAGCAAAGAGCATGAAAGGTCATCCCTCTGCCATTTCAGGAAGGCTCCTACAAATTGTCCTGTACAGATAAATCTATTCTAAGCCCTCTTCAAGTCCACCAAAAAGGGACATGTTAATGGCTCTATTCCAACTTTTATTGGTAGGAAAAGTTTGTATCTAAACCAAACCCCTTAGGCTGTATTTACAATCTATGTCTTCTAATTTTCCCCTCAGCTAGTCAGCATCTTTTCTAATTAAAAAAAAAAAATTAAAAGTTGACTACACCCAAAAAGGCAGCCCTTAGTAAAATTTCTTTCTAACCTTCTATTTTTTTTTCATTCTTTGGTGTCCTGCTGCCTGGATTCCCACTCCTCCCCATATGTACCCTTGATTCTTTTCTTTCTTGTTTACCTTAATTAAAGCTTTATTGAAACATGATTTACATACCATAAAATTTACCATTTTAAAGAGCACAATTCAGTGATTTTTAGTATATTCACAGAATTGTACTACCATCTCGTCACTATCAAATTCCAGAACCCTATGCCCACTAAGAGTCACTTCCCATCCCTCTTCCCCCAGTCCTTGGCAATCACTAATCTACGTTCTATCTCTATGAATTTGCCAATTCTGGACATTTTATATAAATGAAATCATACAACATGTGCCTTTTATTTCTGGCTTCTTTCACTTAGTATGCATACAAGGTCCATCCATGTTGTAGCATGATCAGTACTTTATTCTATTGTATGACCAAACAATATTCCACTGTTTGGATAGCTCACATGTTATTTATCCATTGGCTATCATGGTTATCCACTGGCTATCTTGGGCAATGCTGCTGTGAATATTTGTGCACAAGTTTTTGTGCACAAGTTTTTGTATGGACATGCGTTTTCAATTCTCTTGGGTATATACCAGAAGTGGATTTGCTGGTTCATATGGTAACTGTTATGTTTAATTTTTTGAGGAACCATGAGACTGTTTCCCAATGCAGCTGCATCATTTTACATTCCGACCAGCAATGTATGAGAGTTTGGATTCTTTTCTTAACTTTCTCTAGCTACTCAATTGTCTTCTTTAGCTGTAGAATTTTTAATTGAACACATCATTCTAAGAATGCTTTGGATTAAAAAGAGTGAGCCACTTCATGATTTCTACCTGCTACAAGTTTATTGATGCCTTCAAATATTCTTTGCTTCTAGATACAAAGCAAAACATTGTTACTAATGGATCATCCTGATCCATTAAGTCACCTGAGTATTTTTCCTGTCTTACTAATACCTACTTCTTTAATCCATTAATTGTAAGGTTTTCTTTTCCCTTCAAATATACTATATCATGTGTGTCTTTATTAAATTATTTTTTTGAGAGTCTATTCAAAACCACTCAAGTATTTATAAAGCCCCTGCTTTGAGTCTAGAATTGCCAGCACTGAAGACAATGCGAATTCTTGCTCTTGAATACTTTTCTGCCTTGTTGGAGAAAGAATAAACAAAAAAAGGCATGTGACTGAATTATTGTTCGAATGACCGATATGGACCTATGCTTCCCACACCATCAGAATTAGCTGGCGAGCTTCATGTGTAAATGAATTTTTGTCATAAATGTTGTGTATGATCGTGTCAAAATGGATCAAAAATATGGAAAAATATAAACAGCAATAGTCAAAATTCTACCACCTTAGGTCAACCTTAGGTCAAACTAACTCCTCAGTTTCTTCTGGGGAGCGTGTTGAAATGGACAATATCACAGCCTTCAACCCTAGGGGCTGATCTGTGCAGTTGGGTTAGAGAACACATACTCCAGGAGAAACAGTACGGAAAGGGTGAATATGGGCCCAAACCGTGAAGGACATATCCCAGGGGACAACGGCTGGAGTGTGACTGTGCATGTCTAAGTGCTTGGTATAAAGCTTTATGTAATGTAGGCTTTTCTTATAAAATAAATTAGATCTCGACCTAAGAGGATGGAGGTGTCATAGATACGTGCAAAGGAAAGGAGGACAGACAACCACAGAATAGCGTGCAGGGGTGCGGGCGCGGGGTTCTGCTTAGGGGGCAGCCTGGCTGGAGGACACAGCTGGAGCGGGACGTCGGAGGTCCTCAGCAGAAGACTCACGTGGGGGATCACTGTAGATTCATGAGAAAGAAAATGACCTGAGGAGGGCACATCAGTTCCAGCTTCTGCAGCCTTCTCAGGCCAACGCTGGGATCAGCTTTGCCCAGCAGGCCCCGAGCAGGCGTCGCCCAAAGTGCTGCCTCCCCACTCCCCGTGTCCCCCACTCTATTTTTGTCCCTCCTCAGATTACCGCTCCTTGTTCAACCGCCCTCGCTGGGGCTCCCCCCTTGTCCAGAGCAAGAGTGCCCTAACAAGCGATAAACAGCTCTGGGCTACTCACAGTAAACCGATCCCCTTGGCGAAAGGGCTAGCTCTCTGTGTTAATCGCTCTGGGCTCCTGGGGTGAACAGCAGGCTCTCAAAAGGTCACAGAAGTCCTCTCTTTCCTGGCTTTCTGCTACAGGAGCTACAGCGAAGCACTTTGCCTATCTCAGAAGATATTTATAACGAGTGCAGCTGGCCTTTATCGTGTATATCTGCATCCCAGAATGGAAAAAAAAAAGACTTTCTCAAGGTCATTCTCTAGAATAGAAAGATGTGGCAGCCTCGTTCCTAGTCCGAGCTCTGAATCACAGCCCCGCAGTTTATACCCCCAAGGGACCTCAGGTTCTAGATCAACATCTCTCTCTCCAAGAGACATTTTTAAAATATCTTAAACATTGAATAAAGCATGTTTAACATGGGGTGTGAAGAAGATTCACTTGACTCCTGCTGGTAAATTAATAAACATTCCAAGACAGACAACTTTTTGCTATTTTTAAGGGTTAAGGCTGAGGCAAAATAAACAACAGTGTTAGCAGGCAAAAGCTAGATAGAGCAGACATTTATTTACGCAGAAAAATATGTATTCAAGTTCTTTTTTATTGGATTAATTGTACAATCTTTTACTGAAATGCTGAAGTTTCAAATTATAAGGACATTGATAAATTTGGTGTGATGAGAAATTTCACTTGTTCACTATAAATTATTTTTTTTAAAAATCTTGTAATTTCAAAATGTCAACTTTTATAGTTGACATGTAAAACATATTGAAACAATTATTTTCAATAAACATTCTAAGCTCAAAAGCTTAGAAAAAAACATATTGAAACAATTATTTTCAATAAACATTCTAAGCTCAAAAGCACTGAATAAAATCTGAGATGTGATTTGTGAGATATAAGATGTGTGAATTATGTAAGATGGATGTTTCATTTATTGATTAATCAAAAAGCTGTAGAGTAAAGCCATGATCTCCAGAAAAAGTACCCAAATCTCTACATGTGCGTATGCAATACTGGATCAAACTGGCCCATGTGAGAAAAGATTATTCCCTTGTTTTGAGACAGAACAGTAGAACCCTCTAAGCTTTGTTTGTATCTCTTATTTCTAAAAAAGATACATGGATTATTTCCAGACGGCTGTCTACTCTGCAAACTCGGCCCTGCCATCCTGTAGCTTGCTGGCCAGATGATCCAGAGCCCACAGGTTAGCCAGTCTGTGGTCTTTTCCAAGTTCATTTTTTAAAGAAAAGGGTTACCTGCTCTATTTAGTAGCAAAGAAATTTCTCTCCAGTTTCTGGCTATGAACTACACTCACGTCTTGTCCCAAAGCACCACAAGATCCTCTTAGTTCCCTCCGTCCCACAGCCTTTCCCAACATCCTGACTGATGCTTCTATACTTCTTTGCTTTAGAGTGAGAGAGATTCCCTTTAGCTATCTTTCAAAAGAGGTCTCCACCATTATTCTCATCCAACCCTGCTAGCAGCACCAAGCTTATGCCAGCTTTTAAGAAAGTAGTGGCTCTTCCTGGGTTCTTTGGAGTTTGAAAAGCTGGAAAGAAACATTGCTGTCATCTGTTTCAACCCCCTCATTTTACACAGAAAGAAACAGAGAAGCAAAGAGGTCATATGCCATGACCACAGTGACCTCTCCACACGTGGTCGTAGCTATATCATCTTACATGTGTGGTGTGCAGATGAATTCCAACAGAATGACCAGTTAATAAACCCATGCGTAAAAATATCCATTTGCCAATTGACATGAGAGTTATAATGATCGAAAATAGTCTCTTTTTGCAGGGAGGGGTGCAGACATGTTTTATTTCTAAAAAAAAAAAAGCCCTATGGATGATATATCTTCTTTGAAAATATTCTGACACTTCAGTTTAAGTGTCTTGGTAACAGGAAGTATTTTCTATTAGATTGTAGAGCATTCCTTAGCAAAGATTCTGTTTCTTAAAACTCAGTATAATCAATCTAGGATATGGCTTCAAAGTTTCTTTATTTCCAAACAGATTTTGAGCTGTTTTTCTTAGCACGACAAGGGAGATTACAACATCCAGTGCATAAAGGCTGTAGATACTGCCCTGTCTATGGTTTATCAAAGAGATGTCTGGATCCTCGTGGGGCATAGATAGAACTTCAGAAAATGTACAGTGAAGTATTTCAAGTTTGAGAGTACACTTTATTCTTTTCTGCTCTGCTTTTTTCCCTAGTTACTTCACTTTTTTCACTGACTCTATTTTCTGATAATCAGAGTGTTGGAAGACATTAATGGACCATTCAATTCAGTACTTCTCTGGTATATGAATATTTTTCTCAATAGTCAACAACAAATGGCTGCACGTCTAACTTCTTAAAGTGTCCCTCCCATTTGGAACTTGTTTTGTTTTTCATAAAATATATCTCTGTATTTGCCAGAAGTTTGTCGTTCTGTAATCTTCACCACTTGAACTTTGTTTTATCTTCTGGAGTAACAGAAATTTCTAATTTTTGTTAACATGACAACTCACAAGATGCATTTTATTGTTGAAAGCCAATTCTCTGTGGGTCTTTCCTATATTTCACATGTCTTTCCAGCAGATGCCCTGACAACATTTTGTTTTCTTAAAAGATGTTTGTTTAGAGATAGTTATCTCCCTTGCCCTAGGAAAATGGTTGGGCAGGTTTGCTTGCAGCGCATAATGAAAGACTACAATTTCCTAAGGTTGGAGTTCCCCTCCAGTAATGCAATCCACTGTGTGCAGGATTTCCGTGTGTGTTGCCCATGGGAATTGGGTCTTAAGGAACTGGCACAAGATTGCTGGGAATAATAAACTGTCCTTTGTCTCTGACCCATAAATCTTATGTCTTCTGCTAGAATCCATGAAACTGTGGCAAAGTTGTTAGCTTGCAAGTGGGGTGAAATCTAAGAATGTTCACAGTTCTTGACAGTTATCATATTCTCCCAGGACAACTAATTCCACTTCCTTCAACCATCTTACATATTGTATCCATCATATGCTTTGAATCGTCTCTTGTTCTTCTAAAAATTCTGGATGCTCTTCAGTTTAACTATGTCCTTAGTGCCCAAAATGGAAAATAAAAGTCCATATGTGGTTCTGACTAAAATGAGTGGAACCAAATTATCACTTACTTTGTTCTGAAACAACCTGGCTTCTTATAACCTGATTCTCCCATTGTCATATTCATTGTACTTCCTGTAAGGCTGGTGGCGGGTGGTACCTCCTCCCCTCCCTAGAGAAAAAAGAACAGGCTCACTGACCTGACCCACCAAAAACAACTGCCAGGCACCACCAGCGCCTCCCCCTGGAATCTACAGAAACCCCCAGTCCCTCCCGTTTCTCAAGAACAAAGACCACAGTGGAAAAAACCCAGCTCTTTCCGCCAAAAGTCCCTAGCCCTGCCCAAACGGTATAAAAGGCTTCACATCCTCCAAACAGGTGTGACTTCTCGGGCCCCCCATCTTAGAACCCCAGAATCTCGTCTGGGAGCACTTAATAAAGCCACGTTGTTTGGCCTTACTCTCTCTCTCTCTTTCTTTCGCCACTGAAAAATCTTACACTTCCCACTCTTGTGTCATCTGTAAGTTGGCTCAGCAAGCCCTCTAGATATTTATCACATTAATGATAAAATTTTGAACTTGTCAGAGCCAGAGGGAGAGAGTGCTGGGCCTTGCCACAGAGCGCTCAGTGCATTTAAGGAGTCAGCCCTCGGTGGCAATTGGAAGCAAGTGCACCCCTGGGGGCAGGGAGGACTCACTTACGTCTGCAGCAAAGCTTCAGATGACAAGCAAACCACTAAAGTGAGATATGTGTAGCTTCCAGAGCTCAGCTAAAATGTCAAGGATTCAAATTAGCAAGATGGGGGTAAACAAAAATGGCGACAAGGCCTCTGGCCACATTAGCTAGAACTTAAAACTCACAGGCATAGAAAAGGCTTTTGGCTACACCCAACTCTCTGCCCAGCACTGTAACTGGGGCTGCACACACAGATAATCATACCACACCTGCCTGAGGAAAACTTCTCCTGGTAGCAGAGATTATCAGTTATGTATTAATCAGCCTGAGAGAGCATAGGCAAGCGGGACAGCACACGCCAGGGACTCTAGCAACCCGGCTCATTACTGCCTCTGCAAGGAGCTGGCTTAGAAGCATTGAAACATCACTTAATTTCTCTAGGCCTCATTTTCTCCATTTGTAAATTGTATGGACTAATCTCCAAATTCCCTTTTACTTCCTAAAAAAAAAATGTATAGCTAGAAAACTGGGAACCATTTACTGAATCCTAATGTGAAAGAGGTTGAAAGAACTTAGGTAGTATGCCCTCAGGCACATGGCTTCTGCAAGCAGAGTGGGAATTTGAATTTTGTTCACCACAAGCTTCCCTGTCTACGAAACAACAGCAGAATCAAGCCAATAGAGAAAACTATAGAAAAAAGGAAAACTCTAGAAATAGAAATACTACATTGAATCAACATTCTGCTGAAGCTTTTGTTGTTATTATTGTTGTTTTTAAGAAACCTCCTGAAAAAAAGGTTTCATGGGCTAAAAAGTAGCTTTTGACAAGGGCTGTGAGGTTGATTTGACTATTGGGAGTTTTGTTTTGTTTTGTCTTATTTTGTTTTGGATAAATAATCAGCCTGTTTGCATTCAGCCTCCAGTTCTCGCTATTTCTGTGATCTTGGGGAAATTAGTTAACTTTTTTATACATCATTTCCCTATCTGTACAATAAGCATGATACGAATAGTATCTCCTCCATGTCATTTTTTTAATAAGAACTACATGGGAAATGAGAATAGTACGTGACTAACAAGCTTTCAATAAATATTGGCTCAATAAATACTACAACGCAGGAGACATATTTTTACCTGTGTAACTCACTGAAATACTAAGTTATTTAAATACATGCCAAAGCACAAAAGACTGGCATTAAAAAATTAGGTCAATAAGGACAAATTTTAGGAAATTATGCTTTTGTGATTATTTAATTTATTTTTTAAAATTCAGGATATAATAAGGAAAATATCCAGTTAAAGTGATGATTAATCTGAGCTCTGTGCCTAAAATAAAAGCTTATCTTTGGAACTAGCACAGACCTCTAGGCATTGAGAGACAAGGTTTCTCTTTTTCATTCCCAGAAATGCTCTTTCATCACCCCTCTATTTTTTTTTTTTTTTTTTTTACATGAGCCAACTTTCAAAACATTTGGAAGCAGAAAAGATTCACTCTCAGGTTTCTCATCCTTGCTTTGCTGGTGACCTTGGTAAAGTCAATTAAATTTCTTCATGTTCTTCATAAAATGGAAGTAAGAAATGGAAGTATTCAGCACACAAATGGATGATCTTTTCAGTGCTTACAATCCTGCAAAAATATTAAATACCAAAATATGAATATTTGAAAATAATGAATTTCTGTTTGTGTTCTAAAAATACTTAAATTAATCCTACATTTTTGTTGGTAAAACAAGATACATTGCACAGGTGACCAATGCTGTCTCGTGGTCCCCGGCAACACAGTCCATGCTGCAGCACCGGGGAGTTCACCGTGGTGCTCTCCAGAGAAAGCACCCTGCCCCTTGCCAGTCGGCCTCCCCTCCTAGATAAGTGTAGACTGCGGCAGCTATTTTTAGTTCAAAATTAGTTTTAAATAGGGAAAACATGAATCTTGTGTTTACCCTTCTCATAGAATTTCAAGCCTGAGCTTTCATGGAGGTCATCCTGTTCCTCTGAGTGATCTGTAACTGCAGTTTCAAAGAATACCCAGCTAGTGAGTTCAGGAATGAAACTATGTGTTTATTTAAAAATCTCACCGAGGAGGGCAAAATATGAGAATGATATGTCCTCTAACTTTTGTGAAGGAATCTTTGGCAATAAATCCCGTTGACTCTTTGGAATTGGATAGCTCTGCTCAGTATGCTGGATAGATTTCCAGGCTATCAGGTTATTTGCCACAGCTTTTGGTGGCGAGCTTTCTATGGAGCCAACAGCTCTGGGTAGATGTCTACAATTGGCGCATCTTACAGGATCTCACCGAGAAGTCTGGTGGGGTAGCATCTGGGGTCAGCTGCCTTCCTCTTCCAGTTGCTCTTCCCAAAGCGTAACTTCACATTTTGGCCTTGGGAAACACCTGCCTATTTTCTTGGCTTGTTCTGTAATACATTGCAGAGTCATTCTCTACCTTTGCTTACTTTTTCCAGGTAATTTCCAGGTAATACTGCAAGGTCACATTGTTCATTCATTAATTAACTCATTCATCAACACACATCACTGAATGTCAATGGGTGTCAGGCACTGTGCGAGGACCTCATCAGGCTTACAGAGATAGAAAACCTAGTATCGACTCTTGAAGAGCATGCATTTTATTTGAGAGGCAGAAAAGGTTCAGCTTCTGACTACTGACTACTTAAAAACTTTTGAAGAAGCTAACATTTTGGTAAAATTTTGCTCAAGATGCCCTTTAAGTCTGATTTGTAATTTAATTTATCTTCTATTAATAGAAACAAAATTCTTATCCATTAGTGGTTTTTCAGTGAATATGATTTTAAAGCATTTCATAGAATTTAGCAAAATATAATACATGAGTAAATGTTACTGATGTTTTGAATGAGTTCTTCTGATCCAGAACTACCTAAAGTTTCATTTCTGGAAATGTCTTTAACATGGATTTAAAGACAATGCTTGGATTTAGGCCAAATTAAGAACCATAAGTTGTAGAAAGACAAATTAAATGAGTTAAATGATGAATGGGAAGTGTTATCTAGGTAATTCAGACAACTGCTTCCCCCAGGAATCAGTGCTAATGTCTATAAATTGGGAGGGGCTGATACTCAGTTCAACTAATCTATGAACAGTATCCAGATTGCCTGACACTTCTGGTTAATTTGAGGATAGGAATTATTTGTAATCATTTTTAATTACCTTATATTTTCTAGCCAGCACACTACTTTACATATAATAAATATTCAGTAATTGCTGCGTAGCACTGGAGTGAATTAAGTCAAGAGTCTAAATATCTACAATACTTATCCCCATGGCCACTGAACACTGGCTGTGATAAACATCCATGGTCTGACTCTCAATGGCAAAAACACGGAAGGCCTGTTTCTGGTTTTTCATTTCTTTCTATCCACTCTTGTCTCATTTTAATAATTGTTAGTAGGCCCTCCTTGAGTGAATTTTGGTGTTTTTGTGTGTGGGGGGGTTTTCCTTAAACTAGTTTTCCTTTGGGGCTGAGTTTTACTTTCTAACCCTCCTTTGAGCCCTATGTAAACAACATATTTAAAAATAGAAATGTATTGATGGTTTTGTTACTTTTAAGCTAATCTCATATGTGAGATATATAAAATTCCTGCTTTTTAAAAGTCACTCCCCCTGACCCCCAGTTTGAAATGGAATTTAGTATAATAAACATTTACTTAATAAGCATACTGGAATAGAAGAATTGGGTGATGGGTTATTTTACATTTAAACACCCACCGACAAACACTAAGCAACTCTTCTTCGATTTAGCGCGACTGCCGCGTTGGGCTGGAGCCTGTCTGCACTCACTAAACTGGCACTCTGCGTGTTCTAAGGAGACACATGGATTCCCAGACTTGAGCTTTAAATCTCTAATACTTGGTCTCTGCTATAATTCACGGATTCCCTTCTTCTTGCTACAGGAAAGGCTTAGAGAGGAGAGGTAAAATTAATTTTTTGAAAAATCGATAACAACCTTGAATTGTATGTGGAAGTTTTTGTTTAAGGAGATCAGAATGCATTGCATCATGGCATATATTTTTTCTTTTTACATTTTCACACATCAATTTCCTCATATTTTCTTGACTTTAGTCAAGGCTCCAAATTGCTACATTCTATTCCTTTGTTCAATCATTTATTTGACAAATATGCATAGAGAGTTCCCGATGTAGAAGGCATTCCACTGGACATATACTATGTCAGATAGCATCATTACTTGGACCTTCTTAAAATATAAGAAGGGAGCTGAAGATCACAAACTCCAGCAGCTTACAGCTGAGTGTGGGCAAACAGCAGGCTGGTGGTAAGTCACTGCTGGTTGGACACCATGGAGGAGGTGCCATCTATCTTAGACCGTGAAGAATAGGAAGAATTTCAACATGAAAAATCAGAAGAAAAGAATAAGAATGAGTGATGTGATAAAAGAAGCCTAGGACTGGAAAGTAGCAGATCTGGGTTCTGGCCTCTGTCAAAAATTCACTTCATGAGTTCCAGGACCTTAGGGCCCTCATTTATGAAATGAGGAATTAGATTGGATGATCTCCAACTTCCCTTTCAGTTCCAAAAGTCTGTGACTACCTGGTGTTCCGTGCAAGGGCAATGGCCTGAGCAAGGGTGTGGAATTAATACAAACAATCATAGCACGAGCAGTGATCAAGATGAGCTGGTATGTAGGGCTCATCGTGAAGGAAATAATAGAACGCTTTGGTCTTGACTAACAAACTGAGGTTATCTGAAAAAAATTAATAATCATAATAAGATCTAATATTAAAACAGTGTTTGATTTTAGTTTAGAAGAGTAAAACCTTTTGTGTCTGCCCCACCTATCTTTTGACACTCAGAAAATAGTACTGAATGGCCAGATCGCTGCATGAGGTTTTGTTGCTCTTTTCCACCACACACACACACACACACACACACACACACACACACAGGAAAAGTAAGACTCTTCCAGCTAAAGAGAGCTTCACCTTGCTCTGCATTTCCTGGTTGTCCTAAAGCATCAGAGCTAATATGTGAAGAGCAAGGAGCAGGGGACTGTAACAGTTTGGATTTTATTTGATGGACAGAGAGAAGTAATTGTTTTTTTATTTTTAAGTAGGGAGTGGTTTGCTCTGAACCTTTCATTACCAAAGCTGATTTGGAGACAGACTGCAGCAAGGCTAAGGGAGACTGCACAGGCAGAGAAATCTGCTAGGATGTATTGTAAGGAGCTTGAACTAGATGATGATAGTAATACTGGCATGAAAGAGATGTAAGAAATGCTGAGAAGGAAGACTAAAATGATCTAGAGCAATGCTGTCCAGTAGAAATATAAAGCAATCCATATATGTAATTTAAATTTTCTGGTGGCCACATTAAAACAAGACAAAAAGACATAGTAGAAATGAATTTTAACATTTATATTTTATTTAACTCATGCATCTAAGACATTGTCATTTCAACATGTAATCAATGTAAAACAGTATTAGTGAAATATTTTGTATTCTTGTTTATGGTACCAAGTCTTCAAAGTTTGGTGTGCACTTTGTACCTATTGGTCTCAATCCAGAGCAGCCACATCTTAAGAGCTCAATGGTCACATGTAGCTAGAGGCTACCATGTTGTTCAGCAGAGCTCTAGAATGATAATAAATCATATAAGCATTGGACTGAAAGAAGGGGAAGGGAGAATCTGAGTGAGGGCTTGAGTCAAAAGAAGAAAGAAGAGTGCCTCCTTTATTAAAGCTGGAAATGTCAGAAGATGATATTGGGGAAGACAGTGGGGCTAGAGGGTGAGCAACTAATAATTCTGTGCTTTTGACTTAAAGTTGCCAGCAAAACACCTGGTGGGAAATACGTGGCAGGCAAATGTAAAGCTAGGGGTAAAATTCAGCATGGAAGACAGAACTCAGAGCAGAGCTACCGCCTTGGGAACTTGTTCTAAGGGGATGAGCACTGGAATGGTGTGTTCAGTGTGGTTACAAGTGCAAGGAGAGGAGAAAGCTGTGAGAAACCTGAATTGAAGGGTCCAAGGAGGAAGGCAATCTGGTAAATGAGAGACGGTCACAGTCAAAGGCTGGGTGGTCGTGCCGGTCTGGTCTGGCAGTGCTTGAGTGAGAGACAGTTGAACTAAGAGTTTGCTCAGAATTCAGAAGGCACAAAAGGCAGGAGGGAAACGAAAGCACAAGAAGAAGTTATGATAAGAAATAGGTTTTCCAGGTTTGAGTTTCATTCTCTCATTAACCCATTAAATAAATTTAGAGAAACTACTCCAGAAAGACTCTAAGTCTTTGTTTTCTAATTGTAATAATAAAATAATACAAGCTGACACATATTACTTGTTTATTCTCCTGTGTAGCAGATATTGTGCTAAGTGCTTTAAGAACATTATTTCATTTAGTTTTTACAAAAAACATTATAAAATACATTTTAGGCGTTATACTGAGATAGGTATTATTAGAGGATGATATGCCCAGGGGACCCATTTATAATTTATCTTACACACCTTGCCTCCAAATGAGGCTCTCAAGAGGTAGATAGATGCATAAGGGACCTGAAAAATGTGGTATTTACGTCATCTAGGGTTCTTGCCTGAACCCCAATTCAGGGCTCTAATGAAAGGGCTGAAATGCCTCAACCTTTCCATTTCCCCTGGGAAGAAGGTCATGAGGCAGTTCAGCATCAGCAGTTTAGAGGGGACGTGCCAGAGACAGACACGCCTGTGTACATGTCTTTCTTTTGCACAGAGACCAGTCACCAGTGAAAATGGCCCCCAAAGGGACCTGGCCTCTAACTCATCAGATTAGTTGGAAGAGGTACAGAGATGGCCGAGGGCTGGAGAAATTCAATACTCTCTGCCCTTTCCTTGAGGCCTCCAGAAAGTTTTATTGTTCCTATTTTATAAATGAGGAAACTAAGGTTCAGAGAGGTTAAATGGTTTTACAGAGTGTCAGAATTCAGGTTCAAAAGCAGGCCTGTCTGATTACTAAGCCTGTTCGATAAATGCACTCGTCACTTAGAACGAGCATTTGACACTTCTGCAAGTATTTTATTAGATAGCAGGATTCCCCCAATGCGCTTTGACTTCTAAACTCATGGTATTTGTATCACACTCCACTGTCTGTCTTTGTTATTGCTCATTTCATTTCTGCAGGCAAATGAATTGTGCTGTACTGAGCTGCCATGTGAGAACACACAGGCAGACAGTGTCGAGAGAAAGAACATTCTAACTTGCACAGTTACTTGAAACTAATGTTATTACTTACTCTTCTTCTTGGCCTAGTTTTTATTTTAATAATTTTTCACACTTTACAAATTCATACATTTATGAATTTATTTCATATATATGAAATCATATACAAATATACATATTGTATATACATATGGATATATTATATAGAGATTACAAATATACATATACATGTATACATGATATGTATATATTTCCCCCAAGGTAAACATCATTTCTGTCAGCTTAACAACATATGCTGCTGGGCATGTTAACCCCTGAACACCAGGTTATTATATTAGGGTGGATCCTAAAATCAATTTTCCTTTATCAATCTGACCTAAATTCCATTAAGCCAGGATCTAAAAAGATATCTAGAATTGGGGAAGACATGATACTACATTCTAGACTAGAAACAGGCTAATGTTGATCATTCTTGCCTTGTGCTTGGAATAAACCTTCTGTCATTTAATTTAGACCGTGTCATCCATATGTTCTTAAACAGACTATTTATCTTCTAGAAACTGGGCTTAAAATAACTTTGCTTTCTTCAAACCAATATCAGCCAACGTTTTGTGTAAGTTGCCTATTTAGAAGTCTAAGCTATGATTTTCATTCAACCATAGCAAAATAGTCATCCTTTGTAGAGTGCTTTGTGTGTACCAGGTATGATATATGCTGTTCATGAATTAATTCATTTAATTTTCGCAGTATTCTGTGAGCTAGATGCTATAATTATCCATATTTTATAGATAACAAATCTGAGCAAAGGGCATTTATATTACTTGCTCAAGATCACACACCTGGTAAATCAGAGAGCTGAGATTCAAAGACAGTGTGGCTTTAACCACTAAGCTATATTATATTTCAAATAGAGGACATGGATGTCTGGAGTGCACAGAAACATTCTAAAAGTTTTCAGCCCCGACTTTTAAGAACCAATTATAAGTTCTTAATCCAAATGACAAGCTAATGGGAAACTTGGTTGTTTCAGTCTATCACTGCTTATGTGTTTAGCGTTTACGGTACAGCGTAACAAGAGGATGTGGTAATGCATAGGGATCCAGAGTCCTTGCCCTTGAGTCATCCAGTGGGGGAGATAAGACAGCCACATGGAACATTCAGAGGACAGTAAAAGTGTGCAGTTAAATGCTAAGTCATGTGGGGTATTAGATTGTGTGCTAGAAGGACAGGAGGAAGGAGACCCCAAAGGACCAGTGTGCTCAGGAAAAGACTCATAAAGGATTTTAAATGTTAGGAAGAAACTGGATGAGAAGAACGGCTAGAAGGAGAAAAGATGTGCAAGATGAAGATGATTGGAAGCTCAGAGAAGGGAATGCTCAGGGTAAGAGGGTTTCTGTTCATTTCCTTGGTCTTTTCTCCCCTCCTCCTCTTCCTATCCCTCCTTCTCTCTCTCTCTTTCGTGTTTGTGGCTGTATATGAGAGTATATATAGATATACATCATAGATTTATCTCCAAACGATATTTGTCTTACACTAGTATTAAAATGTTTCTGATAGACTCAGAAACATGATGGGTTGCTGAGAGATGACAATTTATAACCTTTAAATTGGCAATGCCTCATCCATGAGACAGAAATGAGATATTGGCTATCCTTCAACTACACCCAGCAAAACCATCCTCCTTCCAGAAATCAAGGACAGGTTGATACTTCCACCAGAAAAGTATTTTTTATTAAAAGAAGAACTCTGTATATGGCAAAGCTGATTTTTTTTTGATTGACACCATACTTTACTTTTATTTGTATACATTTTTGGTTTATCGTCACTGTAGGCAATAGAGAGGAAATTGCTGTGTAATATTATTCCTCTGTGTTTGACAATAAAATCCAAGAAAAATAAAGTATTCCTCCAGTACAGTGAGGTAGATGATTGAGATGGAAATTCCTTGTTTTATGGGTAAATAGAGTTGTGAATCATGGATGCTGTTACCCAAAAAGCTAGGTTTCTAAGATGAGGATAAGAAATTTTTATATAAAATTCTCACTGTCTTCTGTAGCCTTGATTGTATGAAATAAATGGACCCAAATTCCTGTTTTTCAAAAAAAGGTATTTTGAGACATAGTAAATTGGATTTTATTTGCCACAGATTTTTATAACTGGTGAAAATATATTACTTCAATATAATTCTTATTTAGCTGAAAACTACTATAGTCCACAGACTGGGCTTTAAAAACTATCTTTTTTCTTGTCAACTGAGTATAATATTCTTGTTCTATTATTGTACCTTTAACAATCCTTTGTGAGCAATTTGTCAAGGAATAGCCATATCTGTATTCTGCAGATGTGCTCAACTGGGCCAGTCATGTTCGGGCACCATCATATCTGGGAGTTCACTGACATAGTAGAACCAGGTGGTAAAATTGATTCTCTTCTCCTTTCTTTCACAAAACCCATCACAGACTTAAGCTATTATAACAAGCATCAATAGCAGCATTAGTCCTGATTGCCTGCACAGGAGGTGTAGCTGTACATAAGCCTAGGTGTCTGGGTGTGTAACCAAAACATCTGCCTCTTGGAGTAATTATACATACTCTAACTTTTTAGAGTCACTTTTCCTTTAGAATTTAAGAAAAAAGTTTATTGACTTCTCATCTCACACATTGTTGGAAATCTTCCAATAGTGACATTGATTCCTATTGGGTTTGGTGGGTAGGGGCTGTCATTTACATTTTTCCTGATCACTTCTGACTTCTAGTTCTTGCTCTATTGAATTCTCAAGTTCTTCTCATCCCTTCCCTTCCTATCTGCAAGGCCATTTTCTTGTACTGCTTCACTCTGATTTCCACTGTCCAAGCTCTTTACTACCAAAGTCCTGAGTTTAGGCTAGGTGTTAGGAAACTTTCTTGAAGGACTTAGGGGCCCAAAGAAGAGTTATAAAACATATACAGCATATTCGGTATAACTAACCTTCGATGTTAGATAGACTTGCTCTAAAAAGTCACTTAATCATTCCCATCACAGGTAAATTAATCACTAGTTTTCTATTTGACTGGCTTCAGTGTATTGCCATGTTGCTGGCTTTCCCTGTCTTCCTTCAAATGTTTTCTCTCTCTCTCCAGTTTACTAATCCCCAATCCAAAAATTACTGTCCTTTCTTCTGTAGAATAGTTGATCTGTATCTTCAAGTGGATAAATATTAGCAAGAATGGCCACACTTGGCTCTGCTCTGAAGGCCTTATCTCTGTCACCAAAACACTCCTTGTTATAATTTCTGTGGTCAACTCATAGCCTAAAAATGTCCAACTTCTCATGTTGGAAGACCATAATAATTTAGCTGTAATCCAATAAGGCCACATTCAAGAAACTTCGATTAGATATACTTAAAAATGTACATTATTTTGTAGAAATCTAACTACTATATACTTAATAATTTCAAAAAATGAAAACTATTGTCAATTTTAAAGTTAACTAAACTTTTAATGACTTTGTTGTGTCTGCCTTTTGTCAGAAAGAATTTGAATATGTGGTCGCAGCACGGAGGTCCGCAGTTTCAGTTGATCCTCTAGGTTGGTATCAGTCATCAGTGACCTTAGGTGCGTCTTGATTTGGGGTAGGTAGGACAACGTAAATTCACAGCAGTAAGTGTTTGAAAAGCAAGAAAGCATTTTTTTATATTTCAATTGGATCTTTCTTAGCATCAAACAATAACTTTAAAATGTCATCTACTGAGAGCTCCATCAATTCCATCTGTAGTTCTTTAGGTGCCTTAGTGATATCAACTACTGTGTTTCCCCAAAAATAAGACCTACCCATAAAATAAGCCCTTGCAGGGTTTCTAAGCATTTGTGCAATGTAAGCCCTACTCCGAAAATAAGCCCTAGTGATGGGCGTGGCTGCGCAGTGCACAGCCCGTGCATTTCATTGCAGAGCGGTAAAGAACACAAGCAGCCCCTCTCATCTGCCCCATGAGAGCTCTATTCCTCGACATGAGAGATTGGGGCCAATTGTTCTAAAGGAAATAGAGTCGCAAGAAATTCAGGATGAAATTCGGGGTTTGGAGAGTTATGATGACGTTCCAGAAGAAGATGACTTAACTATATTTGAGTAAATGAAGATTGTTGTACCGTACTTAAAAAAAAAACACACCCCTGAAAATAAGCCCTAGGGTGTCTTCTTGAGGAAAAATAAATATAAGACCCTGTCTTGTTTTCGGGGAAACACGGTAGGTGAGGCTGAAATGCTAATTTGAGTGTGATGTCATGATTCTCAAAGTCATGAAGCTTTCATTATATTCTCCAATTAATAAGTCTATAATAGCTGTGTATTCTTCAAATGATTCACATGTATTATCCTGCTCATAAATGACCTTTGCTAACTGGGGAAAATGTTCATCTGAAATTTCCTTTTGAAGAAAAAATGTTTTGAAAAAAAGATAGCTTTTTCCCAAATGCTTGGATTTTTTGCCACATATCCTATGTAGATTTAGTTTTACCTGGCAAAGAAATATTCAAGTCATTTTGATATGACATGATATCACACAGAAATGTTACATTCCTATAGAAATCTTCTTTTGATAATTCACATTGCTGATTCTGTTATTCATAAAGTTTAAATGTCTGTTCTTGCAGAGATAAAATTTTGGCTAACACATGTCCCTGCAATAGCCAATGCATTTTAGAATGACATGGCAAATCCACACTGAATACCTCAGCCTTCGTCTTTAGCATGTTACAAACCTGATGATGCCATGTTGCATTTGCATGAATATAGCTAACAATACTTATAACTTATTGGAAAGTATCACTTAAAATACTAGCTTTAGCTGAAGATCATTGGTTGTAGTTATATGGTTTTATTTCTGATTTCTCTATTATGTTCTGTGTTGATCTATGTCTCTACTTTCATACCAGTCCCAAGCTGTTTTGATTACCATAGCCTTGTAGGGTAATTTGAAGTCAGGTAATGTGGTGCCTCCAGATTTGTTCATTTTGCTTAGTATTGCTTTGGTTATTCAGGTTATTCAGTTATTCTTTTTTGGTTCCATATGAAGTTTAGAATTATTTTTTCTATATCTGTGAAAAAATAAAAGCCATATAAGACAAATCCGTAGCCAACATTGTACTGAATGGGGAAAAGTTGAAAGCATTCCCCCTAAGAACTGGAAGAAGACAAGGGTGCTCACTGTAACCATTTCTATTTAACATGGTACTGGAACTCCTAGTCAGAGCAATCAGGTAAGAGAACAAAATAATGAGCATCCAAATGGGAAAGAGGGAGGTCAAATTATTCCTGTTTGCTGATGATATGATTTTGTTTCTAGAAAACCCTAAGGACTCCACCAGAATACTCTTAGAATTGATAAATAAATTCAGCAAAGTCTCAGGTTACAAAATAAATGTATATAAATTAGTAGTGCTTTTATAACAGTCAAGGTGAGAGTCAAATCAAAACTTAATATCATTTACAATAGCTACAAAAAAATAAAATACCTAGGAATGTACTTAACCAAGGAGATGAAAGATCTTTAAAAGGAGAACTATAAAATACTGATGAAAGAAATCATAGATGACATAACCAAATGGGAAAACATCCCATGCTCATGGATTAGAAGAATCAATATTGTTAAAATGTACACACTGTCCAAAGTGATTTACAGTTTCAACACAATTCCCATCAAAATACCTCTTCCTCTTTTCATAAGAACACCAGTCGTATTCAATTAGGGCTCTACCCTTATGATCTTATTTAACCATAATTTCCTCCTTAAAGGCCCTATCTCTAACTTTGGTCACATTGAAGATTAGGGTTTCAACACATGAATTTAGGGGACAAAATTCAACCCATTGTAAGGCTCTTGGTTCTGCCTGCTGAGTTATCCTTCCTTTTTTCATGAAAGATGTCACATGTTTGCAGATGAGTAGTTTTCCGAGCCTACTTTCTGATATTTTGGGGATCCAACTTCCTCTTTGTACTTTTGTACTGTCTGTACTTTCTAACTCAAGGTGGCAGTGGCACACCTTTAATCTCAAAGAGCCTTTGTGTTAGCGGGTGGTTCTCTGAGGCAGAAAACCTTTGATCTTTGTGAGGTCATAAGGAAAGATTTTGTAGGCACATCCTCAGCTTCATCTCTAGGTCATATTTTCCTGGGGGTACTCTGAATTAGATTTTTTGCTTAGAAGCCATTTCCTAGCATTGTTTGCCATTTGAGGAGGCTGAGAGCAGAAAGAAGAAATCAGGTGGCAGCTTCAACATTTTGCTTGAAAATTTCCTTAGTTAGATCACCCAGTCCATTAGGCACATTCCCTACTTCCAAGTTAGTGCTGGTGTGGTAGATTTTCTGTCACTGTATCACAAAGATCTCTTATTCCAGTCTCAATAACACATTCCTTATTTCCTTTGGACCCCTTACCAGCAACATCCTCAAAGTCCAGATTATGTTAATGATTTGCTCCAAGAAAATTAGGCTTTTTCTAACATGCTTCTCAAAACCCTTCTATTAGTATCTTCCACCTACCAACTAATTCCAAAGACACGCCTGTATTTTTAGGTATTTGTTATAGCAGGATCTACTTCTAAGTACAAAAATTCTGAATTAGAGAAGCAGGTATATATATATGATTTGACATTAAGCAATTGTGGGAGCTGGCTATCAATCTCTGCAAGGTTGTTATCTTCATGTCTGGGACTTGAGTTTGATGTGCATAGGTTAGGGGCAGGAGAAGGGACAAAAAATTAACCTGGAACCTACAAGCACAAACTGGAATGAAACTCTTACTGTTCTCATTACCTCTTACTTGTGTAGTATGAGTGGTATGCAGAAGTCAGGCCCCTTCATCACAGAGCTAAACACACATATGGCCCAGGAGTTGGCAAAGATAAAGGTGGAACCAGAGAAAGGTAGAGGATGTGGAGGCAGAGCCACTATCTCACACCTATGAGATGAATCTGCAAATTAGCAATAATGTGTGAGCTACAAAATAGCTTCCCTTCACTTTCATCTTCCAAATCTCACAAAGGAATCTCTCTTGGAGTGCCCCCACCCCCACCAATCTGGAAATATAACTCTGAGAATTGTAGTGCAAAAAAGGTAATTCTGGGAAATGTAATTCATTCAGCTTAGCCAAGCTGACACCTTACAAACCCTCTTTAACAAAAGAATAAGAAAAAGAAAATCATATTAAGATAATAAAGAACGTAGCAGAAGATAACTTCTGTGGGAAAACAAAACAGTAGAATCCTGAGAATATAACTGTAGACTAAGAAGAAATAAATATAGGGATATGTTTTATCTGGATCACGTGGGAAAGCGGCATTGGAACACTATTTGTCTACTTATAAGAGGAATTGTGAGTGAGTCCGGGGTAGCAATAGGATAAGCATGTGAAGATTATCAACTTGTTAGAGAATCAAGCAGAAAAGATCTGGGTCAGGAGATCTTGTCTTAGATGACAGGATAGAGGAGAAAATATACAAATAAACACTTCTAAGGAGGAATGAACAAGCATGACTCAAAAACTTGGGTTGTAATTCATATAGTTAGAATGCTCCCCTGGGCAGGGTTTGTGCACTGCAAGATCGATTTGAGCAAAATGTTCTAAATGGAACTGGTGGGGTATAATTTCTAGGACAGTGTTATGTTAAAAAAAGAAAAGTGCAGGCCGGGCGCAGTGGCTCACGCCTATAATCCTAGCTCTCTGGGAGGCTGAGGTGGGCGGATCGTTTGAGCTCAGGAGTTTGAGACCAGCCTGAGCAAGAGCGAGACCCCATCTCTACTATAAAAAAAATAGAAAGAAATTAATTGGCCAACTAATATATATAGAAAAAATTAGCCGGGCATGGTGGCGCATGCCTGTAGTCCCAGCTACTCGGGAGGCTGAGGCAGGAGGATTGCTTAAGCCTAGGAGTGTGAGGTTGCTGTGAGCTAGGCTGACGCCACGGCACTCACTCTAGCCTGGGCAACAAAGTGAGACTCTGTCTCAAAAAAAAAAAAAAAAAAAGAAAAGTGCAAAACAGTGTTTGTAATATGGCATCTTTGGTATAAGAAAGAAAGGGATGTAAGAAAATATATATGTGCTTAGCCATTTGTACAAAAAGAAATACAAGAAGGATAAACTGGAGACTAATGAGATTGGTTATGTGCCAGTGGTATAGAAGGGATGAGTGGCAGTGACTGAATATATCTCTTTTTCCTTTTTAAAAAATGTAGCTCTGATTTTTATAAGCATAGTAATGCTTCATACACGCCACAAAATAAATAAAGTCAACTAAGATGTGTGTGGGTGGGAGTAGAACTCAAAACGGAATGTAAATAGTAATGAATGAATATAGCTGTATCACAAATGGATGATGTGAGCACACTGAAGGGGACGGGAAATAAAGACCAACCTAAGTCACTGTGGAAAACAGTATTTTGACTGGATACTATAAGGCTAAAGGCAAAAACAACTCTGCATGAGCATCGTACTGTAGTTAGTCAATGTGCTTCTCAAAGGTACTTGTGTTATCAATTCTGAAACTACTTTATGCATAGTCTAGATTTGAGCAAATAAGTAAATATATTTTGAATAATATGAGCCAGATATCTCACTGACAGGAAAAGGAATTACAAATAAAGAAAGTAGGAATGATAGAATGAACACTGAACACTGTGGAATTAAATTGGAATCAGACATATGGGTATGATGGTTAATTCTGCATAGATAGAGATAACAATGTGTTTGTAAATGCATATAGGCATACATACTTATATTTCTTAGCTCTATTGCTGACAGGGCCCAGAAGCAATGACACTTTAGCAACAATGAGTACACATAGTTCCTGGATCTTGCTTCCTAACTGTTCTTCTCTAATAACAGGAACTAAGGCTCTTTGGAGAAATGCTGATTCCTGGGCTAGGGAAGAGAGTACAAGAGAAGCCTGGAACATCTTGTGAAGCCAGAAAATAAGGAAGTGTTAAAAAAAAGTGATGCAGACATGTTTAAAAGGACACAGAAGCCATCCTGAAAGCATTTCTGCTGGCCAAATAGAAAACAATGTGAACAAAACATGGAGCCATTTGAATAACAAAATAAAAAATAACAGTAATGAATTATGCACCATAGAATAGAATTAATATCAATGAGTCCATTTATGAATAAATAAATGAATGAGTGAAGGGATACTGCTTCTTTATGGTAGAATCCCAGTTAAGAAATATAGAAGGAATTATGGAAATAGAAAAAAATCACCATTTGGTAAATGCCACGATAATATTTGATTCTGGCAAGAATCACTAATGGATGTTAGAATTAGTGGAGGAAAGTGTGATGAGAAACAGGATATTTGTATAGTCTTGAAGTATATCCCTGCAAGATACTTAATTACAAAGCAGAATATAGCAACTCTGTAGTGGAGGAGATGCCATCCTAGCCAAACGGCCAGGCTGATGCCATCAGTAATGAGACACACTGACATCCTCTACTTCCTGATATCTTGCACTGGTGAGGGCATAATATCATACCTTTGATATTTCTGCCAAAAATATGCAGCTGAATTTAATCATATGGAAACATCAGAAAGACCCACATTGGGAGACATTCTACAAAACAACTAGGCAATGCTCCTCAGAAGTGTCAAGGTCATGAAAAGACAACAAAGGATGAGGAGCCATCCCCGATTAAAGGAGACAGAAGTTGATGTCTGAATGCAATGAATGTGAGGGCCTGGATTTGATTCTGGATCAGAAAATAGACATTAGGGGAAAACTGGCAAAATTTGAACAAAATATGTGGATTATTTAATGGTATAGTAATTTGGGGAAGCTCAGTGAAAGGTAATATTTTTATAACTTTTTCTAAGTGTGATATTATTCAAAATACATTTTTAAAGCTTTAAATAATTTATCAAGGAGTTGTTACACCAAGAATACATGCATTTTAAGAGTGTAGGGGCCAAGAAGCAGGCTGTCTGAAGAACAGCTTTAGAGGTACCGTGTTACTGAGCCACTCCTAAGTGTCGGGGAACTGATTCTAGGTGAATGGCAGTCCCGCTTCTGTCCCATAGAATGGGCACAGAAAGAAGAAGGAAAAGATGAGCTGATGTCTCATATTATCCCCCTGACAAGTGAACATCGTTCAGGCCTAACATGGTTTCTAATGGAAATCCTTCCTTCTGTTTACACATCTGCTAAAAAAGCTTGTGGGGTACACTGAAATGATTCTGGTGCCCCATACGCTCCCCCAGTAAGGCACCGCCAGCTTTCCAGGGTAAGCTTTCTGACTGCACTCCCCCTCTGTTGTCAAATTCGTGTTGTCTCAGCGGGCTGCCTTTGTCCACTCCTGCCCTTCGTTTTCATAGGTTTTTCCATAACCACCTAATGACATCTTTCACAAGCATCTTTCTTTTCTAGCTAGGACTTAACTCTTTCTAAGTTATTTAGTAATTATTTCATGATTATTAGTTATATTATTCCCCTTATTAGCAATGTCACTTGAACCTAGTGATCATGACATACGCTCTTTTGATACACCGTGAAGTGTCTAGAATGGTACTGGCACATAGTAGATACTAAATATTGATTCCCTGTTTGGTGTTCCACATTACTTTAACAAGAAATATGAAAGTCCAACCACTATTATAAATTATTTTCTAAGCTGCAATGAGTTTCATTTCTGTATCCTAGAGACATAAAAGATTTCTGACAAACAGAAACAAATAAACTTGACTTCTAAATTTTCACCATGCGATTTACAGTGAAATGATGATCATACATAAATAAGAAGCCTTTAAAAGCGCCAGGGAAACCTGGCATGAAACTATGTTCAAAAAAGCAAAAGGAGAGTATAGTGTGAATGTAGAGATTAGAGAAATAATTTCATATATCATTAATACCAACCATAATAATAATTTCCCAGAATGACTTTCATATATTAATAGATAAAAATAAATCCACTAAAAATTCCACTAGATAAATTACAATTATTTTCTCCAGCACTTAAATAATTATATAATTGTATTTTTATTCTACGATTATTCTTATCTAACTAACAAGCCCTTGATTTTGTCAATATTCTACCCATCTGTTCATTTATTCACCAGATTATTATTAACCACTTACTAATTGCTAGGTAATGAGAGTACAATGGTCTCCACCCTCAAAGAGCTCACAAATTTTAGTTTCTAATTCTACAGAGTGATTTGATTTTCTTTGTAAGAGAGAAACTTAATTGAAATAAGAATTTTTTCAGGCATTTTGTAGACTTCCTAAATAGTTCCATTTTTGTTAAATTGTTTCAAAATTATTTTTTCATGAACATGTTTAAAAATTAAAAGGGCAATAGAATTTTCTAAATATATTAATTTTTTATTTGGATTTAAATATGTATTTGCTTATCACTTCCGGCAGAGAAGATATTTGTGATTTGTGCTGAAAGAAGTTGCTGAATGGTTTGTTCTTTTTAAAGGTAGCCTATAAGAGAAGGAAGGATGTTCAGAAACCCCCTGGCTTGCTGCTGCTGAATCCAGAGCTACATTTTAACACTAGCCTTGGAAGATAGACACTAGCAGCCTCCAAGGGAAGCAATCCTCACTGGGTAGCAAATGACTCTGATGGGAGGACAGAAACCACTCAGCTGCTGCCAAGTGGAGGTGAGTAAATATTTACCCAGCAATGTACACATTTACCATAATAACATCACTCTACTCAGCCCCCTGGTAGATAAAGAGGTATTTTAGATTCCTCCCAGGAATATGACATTTGTAGGATTTTATTTTACTTTAAATAGCTTTCAGTAGGATGTTAAAGAAGGTCTACACACAAACAAATATTCCAGATTCCTAATAATTCTTTGGATAATTTAACAGAGTCCCCACCAACATACTTCGTGGTCAGAGGCTGTCATTTGACTAGGCTAAAATGTCACCAGCAACTCCATTCTAATCAGCATTCTCTGCTCTGCTAATGTCTGGTACAGAGAAGTGCTGCTGAACTGGGAGAATATTACTCAGTATTAGGAATGACTTGCTATCCTACATTTATTTTGACAAATGAAATATAGTCCTAGAGGAAAGAATAGGCCTTTTGCGGTTCCATCTCCAGGTCATTACTGAATGCATGGTGTACAGAAACCCAATTGCCTCCCGTTTCCCTAGAAATGGCACATAAATTGCTAATCTTCCTTCCAAAATTCAAAAGCGATCCAACAATTAAAATGGATCTCTGTTTAGAAAGTGGAACGGGCACAGTGCACACCATTTGGGCGAAGGGCACACTTACAACTTTGACTCAAACTGTACAAAAGCAAATTATGTAACCAAGATATGTGTGTACCCCAGAAATATTCTGAAATTAAAAAAATTTTTAAAAGTGGTAGAACCTAGCAGGTCAGCATTTTTTTTTTTTTACTTCAAAGCTGAAAAATGTATTTTCAAACAGTCTTCTTATTAGAGGAGATTTTTGTGAGCTTACTTTGATTCTTTGCCTTTGATTCTTTAAATACTCAGTTGGGTCTTTGGTCAGGATATCTTAGTTTGTTTAGTAAAGCCCTCATTATCATTTTCTCAGTGTAGGCAAAAACTCCCAGTTAATTAAATCATATACCATCCATGAATTGAATCATTTCAATTATTTTTTTAGATGTTGTTATAAATCAGCGGATCAAGGGGACTCGGACACAAAAGTTCAATCAGCCAAATTTTATTTATTCCTGCACAGGGGCTGTCATCACTCCATGCAGGGAGGGAGAGCAGCCTGGAACTTTCTTAGTCTGGGGGTTTTATACCCCTTGGGCTGACTCCTGCACTGCAAAGCAAGCAAGCTGGTTACAGAAGCCAGAGATTTGCGGTTAGCTACATCCTCTTGTAAGTTGCTGATTAGCTACGTTTTGTTTTTAACATAAAGCTTCCACTCAACTACCCCTCCCACCTCCCATCCCATACTAAGTATTGTCTACCTGGTAATTTTCCTTTTCCACAATGTGATATATTAACAAATGTTCTTTTTAAAAATCACATTAAACCAGTTATAACTGAATGCAAAACCACCTGAAACATATTGAGTCAATGAGGAAAATATGCCCCTGGGAGGAAGCGGAATAATAGAGGGATTTTTCTTGAATTTATAATTACTCAATTTATAAATACTCATTCTTTGGTGGAAGGATTAAACTAGCAAGTGATAGGAGCCTCAGTATGGCTAAAGACCCTGTTTTCATTGCAGCCTCACGGAACAAAGGAGAGATTCCTAATTCACATGTGATGTTGCCCTGCATTTCTCATCTTTTTTGAATAGAACTAACAGTTGTTTTTTTTTCAACCAGCCCTTCACTTTTGCCAGATATCTTAGAATGAGGAAAAATACAGTACAAGTCAGTGAAAAGGAGAAATCTTTGCATAATCATTTTCAGTTGTATAAGTTGCTATGAGATGCTCTGTTTTTATAATAAAAGCCATATACGATGAATGGAAGAGAAATTACCATGTATCTGAAGTCCATCTTAGAAACTGTAAAATGAGAAAAAGCCTTTTGAAAGTTCTCCTTATATATCTCTCGGGACTGAAAAAGCTATAACTATTTTAGGTCTACCCTTCTGACCCCACTTTCCTTCTAACGAGTCAACAGAATTTGATAATCAAATGCTTCAAATGATGCCAAAAGTTCTGACATAACGTCCGGGCGCAGTTATTGGAATCACAGCTGAAAAGAGGCAGAAAGCAGAGGTGGGTCTTTGTTGATTTAGGTCTGACTCAGAACCAGAGGAAACCATAAAGCATCAGACCAAGAGGATAATCGTATGTTTGGCCTTCCTGTAGAGACAGTGGTAGGACTCTCAGACATCCATATTGTCTCAAAGGAAGTTTCTAGATTTCCTCTATCATAAATTCCCTTCCTAAAAATTTCAGAGCAGCCCATATTCAAGGACAAGGCACTGTGGAAAAACAAGATTTAATTAGGGACCCAGGAGGTGGTGAAGATTTAGCATTATGCAATCAAATTAAATATTTTTCTGCAGCTTTTTGTTTTCTTGACAACTTAGCAAAGTTACTCAGAATATAAATAAATCTAATGAAGAATAAACCCAAGTGATTAAATCAATAGTAGCAAACTCTATGACCTTTTTAGAGGGCACTTGATTTTCCATTTTTGTCTGAATCCATTTCAAGAAGAACTTACTTCAAAAATAATGTGGAAAATTGTTTGATGCGGTGTGCAAAATCCATGGTTTTGTTAAAAAGATCAAATCGTGTCATTATGTCTTAGAATTTAGAAAATACTATTTCAGTGAATTCTTTAACATTAAAAAGTTCCACTACTGGGCATCTACCCAGAAGATCAAAAGTCACTTTATGAAAAAGACACCTGCACTCGAATGTTTATAGCAGCACAATTCACAATTGCAAAGTTGTATAAACAACCCAAGTGCCCATCATATCAATTCATGAGTGGATTAATAAAATATGGTATATGTATACCATGGAGTACTATTCAGCTATTAGAAACAATGGTGATATAGCACCTCTTGTATTTTCCTAGATAGAGCTGGAACCCATTCTACCAAGTGAAGTAACTCAAGAATGGAAAAACAAGCACCACATGTACTCACCAGCAAATTGGTATTAATGGATCAGCACCTCAGTGGACATATAGGAATAATATTTATCGGGGGTCAGGCAGGTGGGAGGGGGGAGAAGGGGATGGGTATATACACACACAATGAGTGAGATGTGCAACGTTTAGGGGATGGACACGCTTGAAGCTCTGACTCGAGGGAGGAGGGGGGCATGGGCAATATACGTAACCTTAACATTTGTACCTCCATAATGTGCTGAAATTTTTAAAAAAAGTTCTAAGTGTGGTACAGCTCAGAGAGCACTAGATTCTACTTCTGGCTTCATTCATTGATTTGTTCAGTCCCTCATTCACTTACCCACTCACTCACTGACTTATTCTTTCCACAAATATTTGTTGAGAACTACTATGTACTAGGACCTGTACTAGGCACTAGTGATACAATGTCAATCAAAAAATAGACAGTCTTTGTCCTCCAAAATGTATTAGTCTAGTGAGGAAGAGGCATGCACTCCCAAGTGATTGCTGTACCACAGACATTCTAATGCAGCCTGATGCTATGAGAGCAGACCTCAACCAGGCTAGGCACCCAGAAGAGTTCATTGAAGGAGAGGGGTTTAAGCTTGGATCTTAAGAATGAGTCAGGAGAACTCACTATGTGAAAATAAAGGAAGAGCATTCCAGGTAGAGGGAATAGCATAAAAGTCATGGGGCAGCAGAGAGCACAGTATTTTGGAGACTAATATTAGAGAAAAGTCAATGTTCCTGGGGGCATTGCTCTTGAAAACAATGAGTGAACTAGGTTTTCAGTTCTTGGTTTCTGAATAGCAGTTTTTACTAAAAAGAGACAAGACTCCCTGGAGAAAAGGCCAAATCCCCCTCACATGTTGCTGTATGTGAAATTATTCCACAACATTGAGAAAGATGGTATCCTTCCTAACTCATTCTACAAAGCCAATTATCACTTTGATACCAAAGCCAGGAAAGGATGCAACAAAAAAAGAAAATTATAGACCAATATCCCTCATGAATATAGATGCAAAAATCCTCAACAAAATTTTAGCAAATAGAATTCAGCAGCGTATGAAAAAAATTATTCACCATGACCAGGTGGGCTTTATTCCAGGGATGCAAGACTGGTTCAAAATACGCAAGTCCATAGATGCAATTCGCCTCATAAATAAAAACAAGAACAAAGACCATATGATTCTCTCAATAAATGCAGAAAAAGCATTTGACAAAGTCGAACACTCCTTTATGATAAAAACTCTTAACAAAATAGGCATAGGTGGCTCATACCTTAAAATTATCAAGTCCATTTATGACAAACCCATGGCCAATATCATACTGAATGGGGAAAAATTGAAACCATTCCCACTTTGAACTGGAACTAGACAAAGATGCCCACTATCTCCTCTTCTATTCAACATAGTCCTTGAAGTCCTAGCTATAGCAATCAGGCAAGAGAGGGTATTAAGGGCATCCAAGTGGGTGCAGATGAGATCAAACTCTCGCTCTTCACCGATGATATATTATACCTAGAAAACCCCATGGATTCATCCAAGAGACCCCACTCATAAATAAATTTGGTAAAGTCTCAGGTTACAAAATCCATATACACAAATCAGAGGTATTCATATATGCCAAGAACCGTCAAACTGAAACTCAAATCAAAATCGCAATACCTTTTTCTATAGCCCCGAAGAAAATTAAATATCTAGGAATATATTTAACGAAAGATACAAAAGACTTATACAAGGAGAACTATGAAACTATAAAAAAAATAAATTGTAGAAGATGTAAACAGGTGGAAAAATCTACCTTGCTCATGGATTGGTAGAATTAATATCATTAAAATGTCAATATTACCTAAGGTGATCTACAGAATAAATGCAATCCCCGTCAAAGTACCACCATCATTCTTTACAGATCTAGAAAAAATAATTCTTCACTTTGTATGGAACCAGAATAAACCTCGTATAGCAAAAGCAATCTTAAGTAAAAAGAACAAACTGGGAGGCATCAGTCTTCCTGACTTCATGCTTTACTATAAAGCAATAATAGTTAAATCAGCCTGCGACTGGCACAAGAACAGAAGCATCGATCTTTGGAATAGGACTGAGATTCCAGAGATGAAACCATCAGCATATGGTAACCTAATCTTTGATAAAGCAAACAAACAAAAAAAAAACATTGGGGAAAAGCATCTCTCTTCAATAAATGGTGCTGGGAAAACTGGATATACATGCAGAAGATTGAATCAGAATCCCTACCTCTCACCTCTCACAAAAATCCACTCAAGATGGATAACAGACTTAAACCTAAGGCATGAAACCTTAAGAATCCTAGAAGATGTTGAGAAAACCCTATCAGACACTGGTCTAGGCAAAGAATTCTTGAAGAAGACCCCCAAAGCAATCACTGCAGCAAAAAAACAAAATAAAATAAACAAATGGGATCTGATCAAATTAAAAAGCTTCTGCTCAGCCAAGGAAACCATCATTAGAGCAAATAGACAACCTACAGTATGGGAGAAAATATTTGCTCTCTACACTTCCGATAAAGATCTGATAACAAGAATCTATCTAGAACTCAAAAGAATTAACAAGAAAAAATCAACCCCATCAAGAAATGGACAATGAAAATGAACAGAAAATTCTCCAAAGAAGACAGAATAATGGTCAGCAAACATATAAAAAATGCTCAACATCTCTAATCATTAGACACATACAAATCGAAACCACAATGAGATACCACCTAACCCCAGTGAGAGTGGCCTGTATCAAGAAATCCCAAAACAACAAATGCTGGAGAGGATGTGGAGACAGGAACACTTCTACACTGCTGGTGGGACTGCAAATTAGTGCAGCCTTTGTGGAAAAGAATTTGGAGATACCTCAAACAGCTAAAAATAGAAATACCATTCGACCCAGCAATAGCATTATTAGGCATCTACCCCAAAGAGCATAAGACATTCTATTATAAAGACATCTGCACCCGAATGTTTATGGCAGCACAATTCACTATTGCAAGGACGTGGAAACAACTCAAGTGCCCGTCGATTCATGAGTGGATAATTAAAATTTGGTATATGTTCACAATGGAATATTACTTAAGAAATGACAACGAGTTAGCACCACTTATATTATCCTGGATTAAGCTTAAGCCCATTATCCAAAGTGAGGTGACACAAGATCAGGAAAATGGGCTCCACATGTACTGGCCATCAAATTGGTACTGACTGATTAACACTATAATGCTCAAAGGGTGGTGGTGTTCACCAGGGATTCAGGGGTTCTGGGCATAGACCCACATCTGACAGATGTGGTGAGCATTGTAGAGGGGAAAGGCATGCCTCTGGCCCTTGCTGGGGAGAGGCAAAGATGTAAAATATAACCAAAATGTTAAAAAAACCCCACACATTTATTGGGTGTCGGGCAGGTGGGAGGGGGGAGGAGGGGATGGGCATATACTTACATAACGAGTGCGATGGGCACCATCTGGGGGATGGACACGCTTGAAGCTCTGACTCCAGAGGGGAGGGGGGCAAGAGCAATATATGTAACCTTAACATTTGTAACCCCATAATATGCTGAAGTAAAAAAATTAAAAAACAAAGAAAGTAGAAAAGTGCTGAAAAGATAAAGGGACTTGGAACTTATGGAAATAACACTGAAGCAAGTCCAATGGATTCCTTTTGGCCAAATTTCTGACAATTTTAATGTCAAAATAAATGATGATAGTAACAGATTATAAGACATTGGATAAAATAGGAAACCATGAGTTCATAAATATAAAATTATGATATATGAATACATGTAAAATTTGATGACAAATGAGATATTCACATAGTCTCAAATTACTTTCCTACAAAATATTTGTTAATTACAAAGGAAAAAAAGAATACTTTACAATGAAGGGCCTTGGCAGACACCACCTTAAATCATCAAAGCTAACCTCATCAGTATTGGTACAATTGAAATTGTGTGCTATTTTGTAGTAATCAATGAGAACACAGCATCATTTCTTTAGTATTCCTATTAAGGTACACAACTATCATGAAGAAAAATCAAAACAATCCAAATTGAAGGACATTCTCCAGAATAACTGGCCCATAATCTTCAAGTTTCAAGGTCATGAAAGTCAAGGAAAGAATGAGAAACTGTTTTGAGTTGAAGAAGACTAAAGAGACATGAAAACTAAACATAACACATGACTCCAAACTGGAGCTTTGGCTATAAAGGTAATTATTTGGATATATTCTAAAAATTAAATGGGATATGAGAGATGAATTGATGGTAAGTTTCTGAATTTGATAGTTGTATGGTAAGTATGCAGAGGATGCCCTTGTCTAGAAGACATGCACTGAAGTATTCGACGGTAATGGTGTGTCATGTCAGAAATATATGTCCCCAAATGGTTAAGGAAAAAAGTTCTGTGTACTACACTTCCAAGCTTTCTATAAGTTTGAGATTACTTCAAAATAAAAAATAAATCAATTAATTAAAAAGCACAAAAAAGGCTAATATGGCTAGAAACATTGGACTTCAATTTCCCCATCTGGACAATGAGGAGAGTAGTTGAAATCCACGGCTCTCAGCCCCAGTTAACTGCAGTGTGCTAACTAGCCCCGAGGAATGACATACAAACGAAAAAGAGTATACATTACTTATCTGCTGCTATGTAACAAATTACCAAAAACTTGGTAGCTTGAAATAACACCCATTTATTACCTTGCAGTTTGGTAGGACAGAAGTTTGGGATGGCATGACTGAGTTCTCTGGTGAAGGCTGAAAGCAAGGTGCCAGCTTGAAGCCCCCACTTTCTTGCTGGCTGCCCCCTGGGCTGCTGCCAGGATGCCCTCAGGTCCTTGTCCTGTCCACTCTGTCTCCAGATGGAGAGCCTTCCCCACTTCAAAGCCAGCTCACGTTTTGAGCCTCCCTGACTTTCTCTTCTCTTACATGTGTAGAAAACGCGGTATCTTTGAGAGTCCTTATCTTAGGGCCAATTTATTAGTAACCTGAACTATATCTGCAACATGGCTTGCCAGGTACTATAGTAATCTCGGGAGCAAGCGTAAGGCAAGAGTGTGGGGCTGTCAGTGTAGAATTCTGCCCGCCGCCCGGTAGCTGAGGGCAGTCAATTGAGTCTGCCGTCAAACAATGCAGGGGAAGAAAAAAAGACAAAAATCTCTTTCTCTGATTCATGAATTGGGATTGGGGAGTTCTGGCC
Organism: Mirza zaza; assembly: GCA_008750895.1. Lineage (NCBI taxonomy): Eukaryota > Metazoa > Chordata > Mammalia > Primates > Cheirogaleidae > Mirza > Mirza zaza. Next base: position 188,064 of record VSMD01062735.1, on the reverse strand, counting down.
TGCGGACTCTCACACGTCCTTAGCAGTGAAATTCTCTGATTAGTCTGTGTCCGGCTGGGAGAGCCGGCGGCGCGTTTGGGATTTACTTGCCTTGCTGGCACCTAGCCTAGTTCCTGGCACATGGTGGATGCTCAAAAATGAGGGTATGAAGAATAAACAGTGAGTGAGTGATTAGATGTGGCAGCCAAGATTTATTTTCTTACTTAACTAATCAGAATCTTCAGTGTTGGTCCCTCAGTGAGTTATTTTTCCAGAAGACCCTGGTTAAGAAGAAACCTGACGGTTAATTTCCAGTTGCCTTTTGATTGATGATATTTGTGTGTTTACAGAATTCTGAAGGTTTTTTTTTTTAAGTAAGTATAATTTGCCAGGAAAACTTGGAACATATCCATTTATCAATAGAATCGGCTAAATACACTTAGCATAAAAAGATTTTAAGATGTTATGTTGCTCCAATTAACAGATACTATGATGAAAGCTGAAAACACTCTCATATAAAGGTATGTAAGGAAATTGCTTTAAGATTATTTCAGGGCTGGGCGCGGTGGCTCATGCCTGTAATCCTAGCTCTCTGGGAGGCCGAGGTGGGCGGATCATTTGAGCTCAGGAGTTTGAGACCAGCCTGAGCAAGAGCGAGACCCCATCTCTACTATAAATGGAAAGAAATTAATTGGCCAACTAATATATATAGAAAAAATAATTAGCCGGGCATGGTGGCACATGCCTGTAGTCCCAGCTATTTGAGAGGCTGAGGCAGCAGGATCGCTTGAGCCCAGGAGTTTGAGGTTGCTGTGAGCTAGGCTGACGCCACGGCACTCACTCTAGCCTGGGCAATAAAGTGAGACTCTGTCTCAAAAAAAAAAAAAAGATTATTTCAGAATAGCTTTATCGATTTTTAATATTATGAAATATAAGCATGTTCAATATAAAAAATTGAAAAATACATAAGACATGAAGAAGAAAATAAAGATCACCCCCGATCCTGCACTAAAAGATAATGCCTGTTAATATTGCGGTAGATGTCCCTTCAGACATTTTCCTCTGCAGCCGTGGCACCAACACCAGCACATTCATATGCAGTGCTACATAGATAATGCTATATAGTTTTCATAGTTTGCCCTTTTCATTTAAAAATATATTATAGACATATTCTTATAATAAATATGAAAGATCATTTTTAACAGCTATAAGATACTTTATTTTGTGGTTGTCATAACATTTTATTTAGCCAATCCTTCCTGATTGACTACTAAATAATTTCCAATTTTTCTAGCAGTATATATATCACTTCAATAAACATCTTGATACATCAATCTTGAAACTTCAGTTTAATTATTTCTATAAAATAAAGATTTAGAAGTATTACTGATAAGCCAAAAGGTATGCAAATCTTGATATTTTCAGATTGTCCTCAGAAATGTTTAATCCCACAAGTAGATTATAAAGTACCTATTTACCATTTCAAACAATGGATATTATCAACAAAATATTTAATGCTTTCCTAATTGCCACATGAAAAGTGATATATTGTTTTAATTTGCATTTCTTTTTTATATAGTATCTTACATCTTTATTTCCCTTTTGAGTTTTAAAAAGTGCTTTAAGGTAAGTTTATTAAATGACTCTTAGCCATTATTTTTTATTTTGTTGAAAACTACATTTATCATTTAAACATATTTCTCATTTTTAAAATCATTTTCAAAGACATTTCAAAGACATTAGTATGGTAGGCAGCCTCTAAGATGGCACCCATTGATCCCAGGCACCCAATACTCACAACCTTCTGCAATCTCCTTCCCTGAAGTATAAACTGACTCTATGACTTACTTGTTGGTATGTCCAATAGGATATGGAAAAGGGAATGGAATATCACTTCCTTGATGGGGTTATAAAATCTTGTACTTTTGTCTGTATTGTCCTCCTGGCTTGCATGCTTTGTTCAGGCAAGCTGCCCTGTTGGAGAGACTCACCTGGAAAGGAACAGAAAATAGCTTCTGGCCAAGAGCCAACAAGGAACTGAGACCCTCAGTTAAACAGCCCATGAGGGAGTGATTCCTACCAACAGCCACTGGTGTTAAAAGTGGATTCTTCTGCAGCTGAGTCTTCAGATGAGACTATGGGCCTGGCTGACACCTTGATTTACAGCCATAGCTGTACCCATTCCATTGTACATAATGTCTCATAATTAACTTCCTCTGCGATACATTCTATCTCCAAAGTTTATAATGTACAGTGTACAGAAATGTGATTTTAATGTATCTTACAGTAGAGAAATCAAATATTTATTTTGAAATTCCATATAATAAATTATCATATACTACATGGCAATTTGGTGATTTTAGTGTAGCCAAAAGGAAATTTGGTCTCACATTTGTTTACTTTTGACAAAGAAAGGAGATAAAGCTCTTATAGGTGAGCTGAAAGTTTCTTAGTCTTTCAGATGGTTTTTGAACAAGAGATTTTCTTTGCCTTATTAATTGCCAGATATATTTGGGTCTTGATTTTGTTAAAGAACTTGTTATATAACCACTCGACATTTACTCTTCAATTAGCACTGGGATTCTTCAGGAATATTCTATGTTTTGATTTCAAAATAAAGATTGGAGATTTATAACAATTTATTTCCATGTATTTATATAGATCCGAGAATCTTCTTACTGTGTGTGCATACTCACCTAGATCCTGTTAAAGAATTAAAGATAAATATCTTACTTTTTGACCTTGTTATGCATAATTCCCCTGGGAAATGTTTCTTGGGGAGGGATGGGTTGTACAGACCCCTATTCTGCCTCGAGAGGGCTTGAGGGCACCTCTGTTTTATCCTCTAGAATAGCGGTACTTGTCTTTCAGTACTTCTGTATTAATGTGGATGAAAATATTTAAAAAGATTTAACCCATTTATTAACATAAGGGGTTTATTCATGAATGTCTCATTTGGCCCTCTGCTTATGAGGCATGGTCAGGGGTCTAGAAGTTGCAATTTAGGAAGAAAAGAGAAAGCCTTTCTTCCCTTCCCACATTACTTGCATCTCCTTTTCTCCTTGGCTCCTACCTTCACCAAGTTAAATATCACCTCAAGAGATTTCTTTGGGAAGTGGAGGGTAATATCTAAATGCCCCGTTTAAATGTCTATTATTCTGGGAGTTGGAGGTAAAATTTAATAACACCTTACTGGGATTTTATTCATACATTCACTAAGAGTAAGGTACCATGTTTTCATAAAATGATGATTCAGTAGTGAACAAAACAAGATCACGGTTTTATCTACCAAGTACTGTATTTTCTTCTCATACAAAGAAGGATACAACACAGAAATTTGAAAGGTGAGAGGTAGAGGTAGACTGAAGTGGGCTGGCTGAGTAGACGGATGAAGTACAGGAAGTAGATAAACCTTGTTCACACCTGTACCCTGGTCAAGCCACTTTTGAGCGACCATTACACATTCTGTTCTAAACAAAAGAGAGTGGTTGCCTGCCATCCTGCCGGAAGTCAGATTCTTCCTCCTATTATGAGCGTTTACCCCTGATTTTGATTAGTTAAGAAAAATCAAAAAAGATCTGTGCTATAGACCAAGAGAATTCCCAGCCTTGGTAATTCAAGAAAGTAAAACTTACGATGTCTCCCACAGAGGAGTTGAGACATTAGTCCATCTTCATGAGTACAAAGGGGAAAACTGTCTTCCATGCAAACTTTGCCAGAATCTGCACCTCAGTGAGAAGATGGGGAGAGCCACTTAGAGCATTTCCAGTTCTCATTCACAGAGGATGTAAGTAATAGGTGATAACATGAGAGGACTGCCTTTCAGGTTTTGCCTTGAGGAGTGATTAATATTTATGAATGGACAGCTGAGGCTTTTACCCCTACTATTTCCATTTGGCGACTTTCAGAATGCCCAGATATGCCAGTACAGTATGATGGAAAGACAGGATCTAGTTTGGAACCAGAACACTTGTATTCCACCTGCTACTGCTACCTATGTGAGCAAGTTATTAAATCTCTTTTAATTTCAGTTTCCTCATTAGTAACAATCACAGCAGGTTATTTTAAAATATATTAAAATGGAAGTGTGAAATGTGTTGTTTACATACTACTCTTGTGATTTTTATTGTTTCATGTGTGTGTAATTCCAGAACATTCTAAGAGAAGCAGTATTACTTAGTTCTCTACACACAGATGTTCTGACAGGAATGTAAGTCTGCTATGCATAAGCACCATGCAGGGTTGGAATCTTCATTCCATTCTTTTAGGATACATCTAAAGATACGACTCCTCAGGGGATCCCTGGAAAGTTTTCAATGGACATGAAAAAAATTTTAAAAACACTTTGAGATTCACTATGTAAATTTTAAAAATTAAAAGAATTCAACTAAAATATTTTCTTCTAAAAATGCATTTGCTTTAATTCTATAGACCAAAAAAAAAAAAAAAAAAAGTCTGGCCAGCCTTGTTACATAAATGACAACCTCTTTTGATAACATGAGTTTTGAGAGAAGCCAACCTTTGAATGTTATTGTTGAATTAAGCTGCCATGTTTTTTGCATTCAACAGAAAGTAAATGCAAAAAAAGTGGGGGAAGTTTGAGGTGAAAAGATGTGAGGCAGTAGAATGGAAGGAAGGGGGAATCATAGCCCCTTCTCTAGTTCCCAGAAGGATATATTGTAATCATCAGGCCTCTTTGAAATACTCAGTGGATGAACTCGAGTAACTTTGCTTCATGACCTACGAAAGCCAACATACTCTTCTGAGTGATGGTGAGCTACAGTAAATGGATCATAGCACAGTGGTGAAAAGTACAGATTTTAGTTTCAAAAAGATAGACACTTGAATCTCAGTCCCTCTGGTTACTAGCTGTGAGATTGTGAGAAAATTACTTAACTTCTGTAAGTCTCAGTTTCTTCATATGGGAAGGAACAGTAATCTTAGTGATTGTTGCCAAAGATGCAAGAATTCAATGCAACAATATAACTAGAACACTAAGTCTCTCAGTTCATCAGAGCTCAACAAATGGAGCTCTACATAAATTGCTATCTTCCATGTACTCCTAAATTATGTATAAAAATGGAGAGGTAGTAATATATTTTAATGATATTCCTAAGGTTCCAAGTCCATTTATCTTCATTCAACACACGTATATATTTCTCATTTATAGTATCATTTTCCTTATACTTTCTTTTGTAAAACAAGTGTTATCCTGACAAATTAAATCAATACTTTACAAATCAAATTATATTCGATAATGAGGGAGGGTATTAAACTAAAGAAGCATATTGTTTTAATGTAATACTTTAAACTTTATTGAAACATATTCTTTTGAAAATCTGATGAAAGCTATGTATCTATTTTCTGCACAAATGCATAAATCCTTACATGCCTTAAATTTTGTGTATAATTAAAGGGGCACATGGACCTCTTCTAAAAATGTTAAGAAATTTTTAATGAAGTGAATAAACATTTAACATTGCAAATAACCCAACTTTTCATTTATCTGTTCTATAAATTCAAATTAATTTCCCAGTGACTTTTAATGAAGTACCTGACATAGAATTTGATGTTTAATACCATCTGAAAAGTAGTTATATGTCACAATGTTTGCTAATAAAATTATTTTTAACCTATGCTTATTGACTATGCTATACCTAGTAGTTTTATATCCAGTGAACAAACTGTTACTGGAGTACCATTAATATTAGTATCAGGTGGAAATATTCCACAATCCGATCGATCACTTTTATTTTATACTTTTTCTGTACCATAGAACCAGCAAACATGATATTTTTCCAGAACAGTTCTTTTTAAACTCTATATTTTCAATAAACATCTTTTAGAAATGTCTTCTTTCATTCCTTCCTTCCTTTTAGAGGCAGAGTCTCACTCTGTCTCCCAGGCTGGAGTACAGTGGTGTGGTCATGGCTCACTGCAACCTTGAACTTCTGGGCTCACATTCCTACTGCCTCAGCATTCCAAACAGCTGGGACTACAGGCATGTACCACCACTCCCAGTAATTTTTTAATTTTTTTTGTAGAGACAAAGTCTCACTATGTTGCCCAGGCTGGTCTTGAACTCCTGGGCTCAAGTGATCCTCCCACCTCAGCTTCCCAAAATGTTGAGATTACAGGTATGAGCTACTGTGCCTAGCCTAGAAATTTCTATAAGGTACTTACTTTCCTAGCATATCAAGATCTAACGGGAATCAATGGGAATTTGAATGCTAAAATTAATCAGTGAAGTGGTAAGTTTACCACTAACTAGTTAGCTTCACTCTTGAACTAAATATTGTATTAAAGTTAATGTAACATAGTGTTTCAGTATTTAAAAATAAGTTGTTATTAATAATAGACTCTAAAGACTTCTCTGCCAGCAAATTTGGTATTTCTGCTAATAAGAATAATAAATCACAATGACCTTCTGAATATATGCTTAAAGATTAGTTTCAAAAGATATGAAGTTGTGGTGAAATGTAGTTTGGCTATTAGACAATGTTTAAAATTTCATTTCTGAAGTTGTAAATTAACCAGGGCAATAATTTACTTTAAGAAGAAATTATCAACTGAGGATAATCCAGGTTAACATCTCATCTGTGATTTTCATCTCTTTGGTTTCTCCAAAATTGAACTAATGGAGCCAGGTTGGTTGCTTCTTTTTTTTTCTTAAGGTATAGGGTTTTGATAATTTATTATCCATGATACCTCAGTGTGAGATTTATGTTTGTTTACTTGTTTTTTCTAATGCCATTTGGTGAATCAAGAGGCAAATACAACCAGTTCCCATAGCAGTGGCGGGAACAAGCCGCACTGGCAGTTTGGTTTGCTGGCTGATCTGGTGCGTCTGCAACTGTAAAAGGACAGCAGATCGCTCGGGAAATTCAATACGCTCACAGAGAGAAGCCGAAGATGACAGCTTATTTTGGGCACCCTTCTATTGAGGGTGCATTTGTTGTTGGAGCAGCCTCAGAAAGCCTCCCTTTTAACCAACTGTCTCTTGATTAAAGGGACAGCTGATGCCTGCTACATAAAGAATGGTTTTCTCTTAACAAAGCTGCCTTGGTATTGTCTATATTTTTCTTATTACGAGGAAGATATTTTATTGCTAAACATTTGTTTATTGTCTGTTTCTAGCAGCATAGAATGAAAGATGGTTCCTGGAAGGCTGAGCAGTTGTCTGATAAATTATGAATAGAAAATCCTTATAACAATGTACATGACATTTTTATCATACAAATGATATGCTTCTGAAGCAGGAGGCATAGCAATATAACTGCTATTTCTTTAAAATTTTAAATTTGTGATCTTTATACTTCTAGCATAGTTCTCCAAAAATTATTTTGCAACTAAAGTTTAACAATGAATTCAAACACTTGTGTGTTTTTACCAGAACATTTAGATGAAAGCAAATAGTAGTATATTAATTGTGACTAAAAATTAAGAATGACATTTGTTAGGGCATGCTTTTCCTTTTTCATTCTCTTGAATTACTCTCTTTCCTTTACCTATAATTTCTTCCCAATCTTGGGAGTTGCTGTTCATCTAACTTATTTTGTTAATGCTAGTAAGAATGGCCAAAATAATACTTTGTAAATGACAAATGACAAGTGTGGTATATTGAAAGTAGGTGGGCACCTCTGTGTTACCCACCAGTTTCTAAGATTTCACACTAAGTTGCTTTTAGATTCAGCAAGCATCTCACAAATCTCATAAAATAATAAAATAATAATCAACATCTTGCAAGGACAAGCAATGTTTCACTGGTTGGGATGTGTCAGGTGGGTTTCGAACACTTTTTCTCCTGTGTGATATAGATTGGGTGTTCTGAATTAACACCAAGAGCTGTCGACAAAACTGTTTGCCTCTTTTGAGTGAGTCTATTAAAAAAATATTTTTTGTTGTTTCTAATCTGCCACACATTAAACCTCTTTAATATCAAATTCTTTTTTGTTTCAATTGCAGTTAATAATTTATTTCCTCCTCAAAATTAAAACTACAAATAGAACATCTCTCAATAACTTGTTAGTTGTACAGCATGCTCTTATTTTTGAATAGTTTCCACATGTAGCCTCTGTGGCAAGTGCTGTTGGTGCTGAAGTGGGCAGGCTCTGGGGGGTCGTGTCCCTCGCTGTGTGGCCCTGACGCACTGGGAGCTCACGATGACTAGTCCCAGAACGGTGAGATGCTCCCTGCATTGAATAAGGACAGGTGGCACTGATCGCCAACTCACATTCACAACGAGTCCCAAAGTGCTGTCATCCTGGTGAAGGCTGATGATGTGACCTGCGGGTTAAGATGTGGCTTGTCGGCTCCGAGTTCAGACTCTGGCATTCAGAGTCTTTCCCTGCTACTTAGTGGCCTGGTGTTAGTACTTTTGTAAGGGAAATATGTGTACCTTTATCACATCCCTGTTTTCTCTTGTCTTCACCCTAATTCTGAATCTTGTAACTTCTCTGTTCTCATTCTATGTGCTTCAGGAAGGGCTGCAGAAACCTCTCAACTTCCTTGTCTGTTTGTGCAAGGCCCACACACATGCATGCTCACAAACACACACATCCAGTGCTCAGTAGAGTGCCTGGCAAAGAGTGTTAATGAGGTTTGAATGAATGGCTTATACGATAAAAGAATAACCAATGAAATGAATTACATGGAAATATGAAGGAAAGTTTCAATATTTTGGAGCTGAATCAAAATGTTTTGTGGCTGGTTTTATCAAAGTAAATATAAAGATTTATCACTTTGGGGGAATAGAGCGTTTATATGGATATGTTTTCTAAGTTAAACTCATCAGTAGGCATAAAAATTTCAGAATGATTCCTAAGCTACAGCTGCAACGTGACTGACAATTTTGCCAATGTAACGAGATAAGTGAGCACAAAGCATATTGTAAGTATTATGTGCTGAAAATAAATTATATATAAACAAGTAGTTAAATCCAAGGAATTTCCAATTTTTTAAAAGAAAGAAAGGGATAACAACTAGTTAATTACTGTTAATTAAGTTTATACTTTATAAAGTTTATACTTTTGTCTAAGACAGTGATTCTCAAATTATATTAAGTGTTCTCTGACCCTATCTTTAACTTTTTGTTCTCCTTACTAGTATATGATACTTCATTAACAAAGAATAGAAATACAGTAATGATTGTTATGGCAAATTAATCTTATTGAATATTTTTCTAGTTTAGATAATATGAAAAAATTATGTAAAACACATATAAGGCAACACCTTATATTAAAGATATGATCATGATTATTTCATTGGTTAAATAACCAAAGAAGAAATACATGTGAATGACATACAAGTCACATGCAAATGTATATCTGTGCTGGACAGTGTTAGAGCTCCCAAATACATTTCGCCCTCCCCAACTATGTGGTAGCGCTGGAATGTGAGTGGGATTGATCCCACAGGTGGTTCTAAGGGTGGGTCTGCTGGATCCTTTCCCACTGCACAGTGATTGGTTTGGGTGGGTATAGATTTCAGACTGAACCCAATTGACATTTCCTCAGTCATAGTGATTAGCTATTTTGGAATATTCTATTAGAAGCAAACAAAGAACTTCTGTTCCAAGGCTATGGAAAGCGATCCTCTTTTTCTACCTCCAACCACGCACAAAGTCACCTGTAGCCTCAGTTACTGCTGGCAGCCAACTCCACGCCCACGAGGAAGGCCAGCCTTCAGAAGAAGCCACATTGTTTATGGAAGATGGAATGACCATGTGCTCTGATAGCATCACCAATTAACCTTAAAGCACCTATAACTTCTGGACCTTCTCGTCACATCAGCCAGTAGATCCCCTCATGAGTTAACCACTGTGAGCTGCCTTTGCTGTGACTCGCAGTGAAAGCACCCTTCCCGGCGTCACTCCACCCAACGCTCTCTCCACCCACTCGAGCCGTGAGGAAGTCGTGGTGGAGAAGACTTCTGAGAAATGGCTCCTTAGGATTCTCTGCTACCACCTCGCTTGTTTTTACTTATTTGAGATTAGATTCTATATTAAAAGTATGTGAAAATGATTAAAGAAATAAAAATCTAATATTTAGAAAAATCATTTTTAATTTTATAGCTAACGAGTCTCTAAGAAATTTTGTTAGAGACATAATTAGGGACATAAAAGACATGGAACCTAGAGTAACAAAGCCTTAGAAAAGACAGAAGGATATTTTAAAACATACTAACGCAGAAACAACCCGTGAGAGAAATTTCTGGGTTCCAGTGTACCAGGCTCACCATTTGGTTATGTCTTGGAACCATGACTATTTTGAGCAATGCCTATCTCCAATGTCTCAAATTGTGTTAGGCACATAGACAATAATAAATATTTTCAAATGAATGAATGATTTACTCTCAAGAAGTGAGTACTATAAGAGAAAATTCACCATAGGAGAAACATAAATATGTACTCATCAATATAGTAGTAGCTAGCATTTTAAGGAAAACAGTGAATGTAAGCAAAAGTGAATGAGAATGGTGTTCTAAGTTGAACAGTTATTTTCCCTGGTTAACAGTAATATGAAAAATATAAATGCATGAATTAGGCTTTTATTGGTTGGAAGTGATAGAAAACAATTCTGGCTAAGAAGAGAAAAAGGAAAGAATTGGTAGCATATGGGGGCTCATGGAATCAGCAGAAGGCCGGGAATGGGTAGAAACCACAGCTACTCCAGAGATTAGACGCCGGACTTATACCAGGAAAAGGTGGGCCAGAATGTTGCTGTTTAAGAACAAGGAGGAGGTTAGTGGTGACCAGATGAAAGCCATTTCAGTGGAGTCTATGAATATTTGCTTGGAGAAGATTGAAGAAAGCATGGAAAAATAAGCTACTTTTTTGAAGATTTTTTAAATGAAGGGGCGCACAGAAAGACATAAGGTCAAGAGAAGTTTTTCTGTCTTTTAATGGTGCTGTTCAGGCGTGTCTCTGTGGTCTGCGGTCGTACTGTCTCTGGCTGGAACACCTTCCCTGCAACTGCCCCAAGGCTGCTTCCTTCTCATCCTTCACGTCGCAGTTCTATGTTACCTCTTGGTCCTAGTCTTATCATATTCTTTTAGTTTCTTTAGAGTACTTGTCCCTGTCTGTAATTGTCTTCTGTATTTCTTTGCCTCTACCAACCACAGCATGAAATCCATGGGGGCAGCTGTCTTTCTTGCCACTGGTAAACCAGCATCCAGAAAAATGCCTGCTACATGGCAGAACCTTGATAAATGAATGATGACTAGAACTTCAACTGTTTCTTTCCTTCTTATATTACCTGTTTGAGATTCAAAGACCCAGGATCCAATTGCTGAAGAGCCAAGTTTAATGCTGTGTAGACCTTTGTCTCAGCAGGGTCTGCTCCCTCTTAGGTTATGTGGCAAGGCCAGGTACCTGAATTTGCTGTCCCTCCAAATCAATATACAAGGGGAGAGAAACAATTCTCACAGGGAAATCAAACACCACTAGGGATTTGCAAGGGACAAATGCTCACTGAAGTATAGTAAGGAGGGAGCAGGAACATTTCTTTCCTGCTACAAACAGGCCATGAATGAAAAGTATACATCCCTGCTCATCAATTAACAGCTGTCAATTTCATCCCTATGCTTCCTGAGTAAAGCCTTTAGGACCACAGGGGCAGACAAGTCTCTCTGCTTACACAGATAAACATCCCTCTCCATTAGCACAGGCTGGAACCTGGAGATAATTAGACCCACTGTGTCAAGCAATCAGCAGCACAGAGAAGAGGTCAGAAAAACAGTAACAAGGGAGCTAGCTCAGTCTTGAGAGAAACAGAAGGAACGCCTGTGCGGTCAGTTGGGAGATGTTTTGGTTGTTGTGGTTCATGCCCTGATTTGTACTTGTTTGTGTGCTGTGACTTTGGTCTCTCTGTCACCTTCACCTTCTCCTCTTGTCCTCCCCAAGCACACACACCACATTCCCAGACATGGGCACGGCCACCTTGTGTTCATCACAGTGAGAACAGAGTGAACTTCTGGAGGTCAAGTCCATGAAAGGCAGTCCCTTTTCTTCCAAAGGTCGTGGGCCGCAGGAGGAACACCCAGGACGTGTCCCTGTTTGAATTTATCCGCTTATCCTTTTTTCAGTGCTTGGGATGTGTGTTTTGGAAATCCAAGACCTGCTCTATTTAATTATTTGTTCTCCAGGAGGACATAATGGCTACTGGAACGGTGGCCCTGATGGAATGACGAGCACAGAGGCAGTCTCCATTTCACTCAGCCGAGCACCAGGCCTAGCGCGCGGTGAGTTTTCAATAAATAGTTGGTGAAAAAAATGAATAAACAAATGAAAGAGTGAGTGGACGGATGGAAACGAAGGGCTCTTTCCCGAGCGCAGACTAAAGATCTCCACCGGCTCCTCTGCCCCTCAGACACAGCGCGTCGCTGCAGGCGGGCCTGGCGCCCGGCTTCCCCGCCGCCCTCCCCCTGCCTGGGGCTCACGCAGCTCGGTTGGGCCAGGCACCCTGATAGTCACCGCAGCAGAACGTAGGAGCCCCTCCTTGTCATGTGCACGTTTGTGATTTCTGATTCTAAGAAAAGACATTTTTGACGGTCTACAATGCAATACGTTTTCAAATGGGACGTAGTAGTGTTCAGGAGCCCCAGTAAGCTTACAGAATATTTTCAGTTTAAAATAATGTTAATGGTGTAAGCGCCAGTGATTTACATATATTTGTACAAGTTTTGTTATATTAATACTATCCTTTTCTTCCTTTAGGCCAATAGGGGAAAATTGGATTAATAGTTTTTGTTAAAATTTACTTTAATTTTTTAAAATAAGATCATCTGAATGACTTTCATTCATGAGTACTTTTCCTTATTTCACTAGTTAGCCTTTTTAGTCCAGAATTCTGTTGGCCAATATGTCTTTGATATATCTGCTAATTTCTTCACCACCACCTTCTGAAATCCTTCCCATGCAGTATTCCTTTAGGGAGGAATGAGAATAGAAAAGTCGTTTTGTTTTTCAAGGACTTTTTGAAAGTCTGTTTTTGTACCAGCCATATCTGTCCGCCTCTCTTTTTGATCAGCCAGATGTACGATAAGATTAATAACCATTATAAATAATTAGTGCCAACAGTGCTTTTCACCAGCCATTACTGAGATGACCTTCCCTTTATAAAATATTATGAACCAACTACATGGTGAACATTTGCACATTCCTCAAAAATGTACTAAAATATTATATAATCCACTCTGTGGGTTTTTTTTTTTAATAAGATGGACTAAAGAACACAGAACAAACTTAGAGCTGGAAGGGATAACAGAAATAGTGTAAGTGGTTCTTTTAAAAATAAGAAAACTGAAGCATGGAGAGGTAAGATGATTTTGTAATCCTGAACAGGTTGCTAACTAGACGCCATGCCAGTGGCCCAATCCTTGCCTTTCTTCATCTACCCAGTTAGTGTAGACTTTCCCACCCAGAACAAGTGCTCAATAGTTCTTAACTTTACTCAAAGTGTTGTTTTACCAAGGGGGAGTAACTTAAAATTTTATTAGTGAAATAGATGCTAATTACACTCATGAATTGATAAGTTCCAACTATTCATTCCTACTACTATTGCAGTTATTTGCTCTATATGCTTCAACTCTAGAAACAAATTCTGTGATTAGAAACTTTGATGTCATACCAACCTAATTGATTTTGGAGTGGGCGGTGTGATAGGTTTGATGAGTCTAGGACTTACAAATCAAAACCCAGAAGTGATTCTGATCTGCAGACTGCAGAGCTCAAACCTGTACTTCCTGCCAGAGCCCATCTGGGTCCATAAACGCATCCAGGGAGAGAGATAACAACTGGCTTGGAGAAAGTGGCTGGTAACTTCAGACAGTCACCAAGAAAGAAGGAGCGGTGACAGTGAGCAGAACACCAGCTCATTAGTGCATCTCCTCTGCCATCCTATGCCAGGAAGAAAGCTTCACTTAGCAAGTGGCCAGGTAGGTCTTCTCTCTGGGGCCTGTGGGTCCCAGGGAAAGCAGATCACCCCAGTGAGGGATCAGTCTGTAGAGAAACTGCTGCTTCCCTATAAACCAGTCCCTCACTGGCTGTGCACCCTCTCAGACAGCAGTGTGGCTATTTCCTTAGCACTGGTTCTGGATGTAAACATGCCCTGGTTTGAGCACAAAACCACTGCTTCTGTTCCACTTGGAATGAGTTTTCCAGAAATGATGACTATGTGGTGATTCTTCATCTGTTTTCCTGCCTGGATCTGATTTGTGAGATGTTTTGAGGGGTGACTGTGGCTTTGTAACTGAGACTTTTTTCTTTGGCAAGTTAACTGTCCTTTCCATAGCCATTGTGGTTGCCTAGCAACAAGGGACATCAGAGCCTGGCAGGGATTCTAAAGCTCTAAGGGGAGTGGGGAGAGTTGGTGTCTCTCCCATGGACAGGGGATCCTAGTGGGCCTGGCTTGAGATGGGAGAATGTTATAGCAAGAACTCTGTGCTCCCAGAGTCTGAAACCGCAGAGAGAAGCAGGTAAGTCCCCAGCTCCTCTTGTCCCAAAATACTTCGTGGGAATTTCTGGATAAAGTAGCCTTCACTTAGCACTTAAAAAAAAAAAGCAAAAAATACCCCAAAACTTTTCTTTAAAGTCTAGGGAATAACAATAGACAGACTTTTCATCCTTTTCTGGAGAATGACCCCTTTCTTTGAAATCTGCTGTCTTCCCAGGTCTTAGGGCAGGTCCTGGCTTGCAGTAGGGGTTCAGTAAATATTTGTTGAATGAATAAAACTTCCTTCACTGGCTCTTCTCAAAATCACAAACTCGCCCGTTTTACTAGAGTGGGAAGTGGGACGGGGTGCTGAGCCGGCCCTCTCTCTGAACCACTAAAATGAATTGTCGCCTTCACCACTTTTGCCAAGAGCTATACACACACAAAGCTGGGTCATTCCTCCTCTCCATGGTCCCCAAATAAATACCCAAATCAACTCTGGCTACACATATGGAAGTACAGTTCATCTCTGTAACTGATCTACTGTTAATTACCGGAAGTTTTGTATGTTGACACAATACTCATTTCTTCTTCAAATGTGGAAATATCTTCTATTTGGAATTTTCTTTTAAATCTTGAGTAAGAGGTGACCCCACTTTCTCTGCAGAGAAGGAGCTATATCCTGGAGAGCAGTATCCTACGTGAGGTGTGCACGTGCAACCGTGGCTGTGTGTTAAGCTTTAAAACATATTTTCCTTATGTGAATGTGTGAGACTTGTTTGTATTTGCTTTTTGCCTTGGGTCTGTGGTCCATGGATGATAAAGAAAATTCACAATTTTCCCAAGATTTTGTGTAAAATGTTGTTTCTGTGTGCAAAGGAGTCCATGACCCTCAAAAGATGAACAATCTTTGGGAGGGAGGAAGGTTTTTTTTTTTTGTTAAAGCAAATGAAATTTAGCAAACACTCATTTTAATTTCCCTGAATGAAGTCCTAAAGAGATGGTATGTCAATATGGAGACAATTGGAGAGGTAAACATGAGGTCACCGAATGGAGGGAAATGTCCTGCAATGAACAACTGTGAAATAAATAGCCCTATATACAACCAGCAGAAAGCCCAAGTGAAAAGCTGGACTTTGTTTCACTGTAAATTGTCATTAGCATTTTTGTCCTCCTGTCTGAGGAGCCCAGTGTTCTGTGTGAGTAGAGCAGGGCTTTTGAGGCAAGGATGGGAGAACCACACTGCTCCTGTTGACCTCTCGGTGGGTTCAGTTCAGCTCCCTCCCTTCTAAGCAGGAACCAACTGGTCCAGTGTGTCTACTGGCCGCCCTTCTCTTTTTCCCTCCTCTTCGTCTCTGCTCATGCCCTAGAGACAGACCTTCTCCACAGTTTACATAAACTGAATGGGAACTTGCTCCTAAGTTATCTAAGCAAGAGAGGCTCGGGCCCTGGATGCAATTAACCTAAGGAACAAAAAAGTGTTTTCCCAGGGAATCCTTTCCTATGGAATTCAGTGCTCAACAGCTATACCAATTTTATTAAAATCATTTATTCACATAGACTAATTGGTGACTAATTACTATTTCAATTCTACATAAATAGCATGGAATAAAATGTTTAGAAAGTAAATAGAAAAGTATTTCACTTAAAGGAAGGAAATTTTTATGTTCTTGTAAAGCAATGAGAAAAAGACTACTATATGGCTTATACGTCATATTGTTACTCCTTGCCAATAGAAATTTAAAGAAGCTTTTCCAGTTTCCTCATGAACCCTGAAGTAAGAAAACATTGCAATAAAAACAAGCTGCATAAATACATTTATTAATTATAATTTGTTTTATCTCAAGGCTAATAGGCTTTCTAAAGCTTTTTTTTCTTAATTATTATACAACAAGGCTTGTACTGTGTATGCTGAGTTACTATGGTTACTCTGCAGCCATAACTCATGACCTTTAAATATTATTGTCAGGCAGCCAAAGCTCCCTCATTTTCAAATTAGTAGTTTTGTTCCAGCTTATTAAAAGAAGGTGGTTTCAAATAGTTCTTTCTGTGGTGCATTTGCAGCATATCTGAATATGCACATAAAGGCACTGTACTCACAATGTTTTATTTTGTTTGGCTTCATTCAGTGACCAAATATTAATTTTTTGCTCCACATGGCTTTAGGTGAATAAAAAAATAAATAAAACATCTAGGAGGATGTCACTGAGAAATGCAAAAACACAGATAGACAAATAATTATATACATTGTAAAATGTAATAAGGGTTATAAGAGACAGATGTCCAAAAACTGCTTGTAGAATATAGAGTCAAGACTCGGGTGGGGCAAAGGCAATACCTGTAACCTAAACATTTGTACTCCTGTAATATGCTGAAATAATAAAAAAAAGAATATAGAGTTAAGACTCGGGTGGGACAAAGGCAATATACATAACCTAAACATTTGTACTCCTGTAATATGCTGAAATAATAAAAAAAAAGAATATAGAGTCAAGATATACTTCTGACTAATAGGGTGAGAGGGGCCTATTTAGAGGCTACCTGTAATAGGAAGAGGTAGCATTTGAGTTATGGTATGAATAAATAGTAAGATTTCAACAAGCAGAGGAGAGAGCATGAGGGTTCTAGCCAGAGGAAACAACTAAGGGAAGGATAAACATATACTCTAGAACTATTAAATAGTATAGTTTAGTGACAATATTTAGTTTTGTGTAGCACGCCGAATGCATAGAAAATAAAATTAGTTAGAAGGTAAGAGGGCTCAGTTTATTAAGGTCCTGCAAAGCCATTTGTTGGTTTGTCCAGCCACTGTGTGAACAAAAGCTTATTTTCCATTTCATGACAAAGAGGTACCGTCAAGTAGAAAGCACCAAAATATAGGGTTTTGCTGATTCACCTATGATGCCAGAAAAGTAATTATCTCTCTCAGAACCACAGCGTCTCCTTCCACTAAGTGAGAATTTAATTTTGCTCAGTCATCACTGATTACTTTGTGAGCATTTTTAAATTGTTTGAAAAGTGAGTAAAAGAAAACAAATGCACAGAAATATGAAAACAATTTATTCATTAGGGAAATAGTACCTCAGAATTTAAAAGTAAGGCTTATTGTTTGGCAACAATAGAATGGAATCTTTTACATCTATGAGATTTTGAAATCATTTGCTTATTCAATTCAACAAATATTTTTTGGCCATCCTATCCCTTTTCATGATGCTGAGGATGGAATAACAAATATGACAGAAAAAAATTCTCTCTCTTCAAGGACTTTACATTTTTAGTTGAGAAGACATACAAAAATATAACAAATCAGCAAATTATATGTTAAAAAGTGCCACATACTACAGAGAAAAACAAAGTCTGGTGATGAAGTGAGGGGCTCAATTTTAAACGACATGCATATGGGAGATCTCATGGAGGGGGTGACATTTGAGCCAAGACAAGAAAGGAAGGATGGCTACGCCGCATGGCTAGATGGGGAGAAAGTATTCTGGAACTGCGGGGTGTCCTGGGGTCTGAGTGGAGAACGTGATTCAAAGAGGCCGTGACGAGTCACTGTCAAAAGCTGTTAAGACGAGGCGTGAGGAATGGCCACCGGGCATAGCACTGTGGAGACCCTCGGTGAATGTGACAAGCACAGTTTCTGTGGAGTGGTACTGGTGACAGTCTGACCGCAGTGGCTTTAGCACACAGTCGGAGGCAGTGAGAATACAGTTTTGCTATCACCTTTATGGCGAAAGGTCTCAGCGTACCCAAGCAGAAACCAAAGGGGTGAGAGCATTCAAGATGAACACGATTGTAAGCGAGTGGATCCGGGAGGGGAGGGGGGCGGTGCGAAGTGTATGAGACACAGAGTTTCCTAAGTCGGCTTCCTCCCTCTATTTTTTTAGTTGAAATAAGAGATTTTGCAGGTTTTCAGAACAGATTGTACTGTTCAGACTGCTTATTCTCAAGAGAACCTATAAAGGCTATTTTATCTTCTGCAAGAAAAGTTTACATTCCATTATTTTTATTTCCTTTTGAAATGTCCAGAAATTGACATTTGGAGGAAATGCTTTGGCAAATTTATCTTAAATGTTACAGTGTAAAGAGCTATTTGATGTCAGGCGCGGGAGCGGGGAGCGGGGTGGGGGAGGTGCACGCATGCGCACAAGCATGCCTGAAATGCAATTTGAATTGTAAATTCTGTATTTCAGCACGTCGTCAGAAAGTTCAGAGTCAGACATACAACAAAAAAGCGAAGTATTGGTAAGAAATGAAGTTTGTTTGAATTCTTTTTAAAAAATTATTACAGTTAATGAAGCTAACGTCTTTAATTCATGTTGACATTTTCTTGATACAGTTTAATGTTCACATTGTACTCGTAAACGATTTCTAAAATAAAACACGGAATGTCCTTGTCCAAGTAGCGGAGTGAGGGTAGGCGGGCGGAGCGGGCACGAGGGCGTCGCCAGGCAGGGCGCGGGCAGCACGGTATGCGGTGGCGAGGCCGGGCCAGTCCCTGTGTCCCCCTGGCCCCATTCCCCGCCGGTGGCCGGCGGCCAGCACCCCGCGAGCTACGCCCGCCCGGCCCGGCTGCGCGGGCTTCTGCGGCTGCGGGGGCTGCGCGGGCTGCGGGGGCTTCTGCGGCTGCGGGGGCTGCGCGGGCTGCGGGGGCTTCTGCGGCTGCGGGGGCTGCGCGGGCTGCGGGGGCTTCTGCGGCTGCGGGGGCTGCGGGGGCTGCGGGGGCTTCTGCGGCTGCGGGCGCTGCGGGGGCTGCGCGGGCTGCGGGGGCTTCTGCGGCTGCGGGGGCTGCGCAGCTCGCCACTTTTAAGAAGTCTGAGAATTTCCGGTACAAAAGAAAGCAGNTGCGGCTGCGGGGGCTGCGCGGGCTGCGGGGGCTGCGCGGGCTGCGGGGGCTTCTGCGGCTGCGGGGGCTGCGCGGGCTGCGGGGGCTTCTGCGGCTGCGGGGGCTGCGGGGGCTTCTGCGGCTGCGCGGGCTGCGGGGGCTTCTGCGGCTGCGCGGGCTGCGGGGGCTGCGCGGGCTGCGGGGGCTTCTGCGGCTGCGCGGGCTGCGGGGGCTTCTGCGGCTGCGGGGGCTGCGGGGGCTGCGCGGGCTGCGGGGGCTTCTGCGGCTGAGGTCGCTAGGGCAGCTCGCCACTTTTAAGAAGTCTGAGAATTTCCGGTACAAAAGAAAGCAGATAAGCTGCCGGCATTTCCCCGCGCTCTCGACGCGTCCCGGCCCGCCTCCGCAGGCACGCGGTGGGCGCCCGGCCGGCCTGCGCGCGGGCGGCGGCGTGGCGCTCTCCGGCCTTGCTGCGCGGCGGCGCCGTTCGGACAGTCCGCTTCAGCGAGGTGCGCGGCGCGAAGGTGGCGGGAGCCCCGCACGTGTAGGGCGCCGCGGCCGGCGCGCACAGACCGGCGGGCGCCGCCTCGCTGGGGTGTCCGCGCCATCCTCAGTGCGCTTCTCCAGTCCGGCCGGGCGGCTGCGCGCAGCCCCACAGCCGTGGCAACTTCCGGGAAGAGGGTTTCTGGTGGAGAAATATAAGTGAAAGGGAAGCCAAAATAGATCAGCAGGGTGTAGCTTTACTTAAGATTTTGTTTTCTGATGTCTGATGCTAGCGATTATTTATTTAATCTTATATGGCTTCAACTAGGGAAACAAAACCCCAATAATGAATATTCATTTTATTTAATGGAGCTGTTTATGCTTCTGTTGCCCAAAGAAAGAGCGTCCCTCATCAGACCACACGAAAACAACTTTTCTCTGTGTGACTGGGCCTTTGGGTGTCAGAAGCCGGAGACCACAGAAGCCCATCTCTGCTGACGGCGCCGGTCCCTCGGCGCCCTAGAAGTGAGCCGCGCCCAGCCGAAAGGGCAGGTGCCAGTGACCACAGGGAGGATTCTGCCCGGGGCTTCCAATTAGCTTCCTGGAGTTCACAATCCATGCCCTCTAATTCATATTTGACAAGGTTGGGAGTCCCAGGTCTTGAAGGAACTTGTTCTGCTTTAGTTGCTGTCTTTCCATATTTCTAAAAGAATACATTTGGCTGGAAGAAGTTAGGATTACAGAGCTCAAGGTCCTGGGAAAACCACAATGACTGCTTCCTCCTTCCGCAGCACACAGATCGTCTTAGTCATAGAACTCAGCAGAACAGACCCTATGTGCCAGGAGGAACCAAATTGCAGGTGGATCTCAGTTGCCTCTTTTAAATAACTTTTTACTATGGGTGGAGAAGATTGAGGTGATGAAATCTTTTCGGTTCTGTGACGACTCCTTGATCATCCAAGTTCTTTATTTGCCTTTACTGCGCTGTTCTCTGGATCTGCTTTAACTTTTGGACTCCCTTGGTAAACTGAGCATTCCTACAGTGAAGACTGGCTTTATTGGTCTCTGTGTCTCCAGGACAAAATTTCAGATGTCAAAATGGCTCGCAATCTGTATCATTTAAAATAAAACAAATGAACTCCAGGAGTAGTAACTATCGCGTTTCCCAAAAAATAAGACAGGGTCGTATATTTATTTTTCCTCAAGAAGACACCCTAGGGCTTATTTTCAGGGAATGTGTTATTTTTTTAAATACGGTACAACAATCTGTATGTATTCAAATATAGTTAAGTCGTCTTCTTCTGGAACATCATCGTAACTCTCCAAATCCCGAATTCCATCCTGAATGTCTTCCGACTCTGTTTCCTTTAGAACCATCGGCCCCAATCTCTGGTGTTGAGCTATAGAGTCTCATGGGGCAGATGAGAAGGGCTGCTGGCTTCTTTCCCGCTCTGTGAGGCAATGCCTGGGTTGTGCAGACGCGCTGCGCAGCCACGCCCGGTCATAGGTCTTATTTCGGGGTGGGGCTTCTATTGCGCACATGCTTAGGAATCCTGCTAGGGCTTATTTTGTGGGTAGGGCTGATTTTTCAGGGAAACGCGGTAGGTGATTGAGTTACTTATGGTCTCCCTCTGAATCCTTAGAGCAGCATGTGAAGGTGGTGTCTGGTATCATCACTATTATATTGATACTTTTATTCTTATTACCAATTTAGAAATTAAGAAATTGAGATTCAGGGAGATTCAGGAAGCTCCAGACATTGAAGGATCACTATACAGTGGGAATATTCTGGGAGAATCCAATAAGAGTTTATTCAGCTCTACTCAGGTGCCAGGTTGTCCTCATTTATCTCAACCCTATTCCTTTGGGTTTGCTGGAGAATTATAATGTAATGTTTGAACTGTTGCCTTTGCTCCATTTTAACCCCTTTGGACAGAATGGCTAGCGCATGTAAATCATGTCATTTGAAATTGTTTAGGAAATAAAAATTCTATTACAAGGAGGCCTGGCTTGGACAGGATCATTTTTGCTTGCTTTAAACTATTTATGAGAATCCAGACACATAGAAATGAGTGATGTAAAACATACGATGTCATTGGTTATGTGGAGTGGCATATCCAAAATTGAGAATGTAGGTATGAATTCATTAGTGCTACAATATATATGAACTGTGTCACTTAGTGGGCAAAACTAGGCTTATTATTAAAATCTCACAAGCCCTTTAGCTTTAAAGTTGTAATTTAGTGATGACTTTACTAAAGAATTATTAAATGCCAATGACACAAAAGCACTTTTTAATTTCTGATTTGTAATATCTAAATGATAGCCCACTATATATGAAGTCAACTTTACGATATACCTTAAAATAAGTAAAAGATTTGACATTTGATAAATTGGGGAAGGCAAACAGAGTCAAATTACCTAAATTCTGTTCTTCCTTTAATACTTGGTACAGTATACTATTAGTTGTGCTGGAAACATATATTTGGTCACACTTGTGGTATCTATACATGTTAACATTCTAAGATGGCTTTCAAAAGATTCTTCCCTTTGATGAGAAAACTTTCAAATCATTAATGAATCAAGCTTGTCAATATATTGCTTGTGTTTTAAATGAACATTTCAAATGCTTTAAAGTATCAATAGATATTCCTATTTATTGTTAAAATGAGAGCACTACAGAACTGTTTCTATGTACATTTAAAGATGTGTTCCTGTTCTAAGAAATAGGTTATTTTGTTTTTTTACCACTGTAATAGGCAAGAAGTCATATCCAGAACTTGTTTTGCTTCTCCCTTCCTCCCTCCCTCCCTCTCTCCCTTCTTTCCTTCCTTCCTTCCTTCCTTCCTTCCTTCCTTCCTTCCTTCCTTCCTTCCTTCCTTCCTTCCTTCCTTCCTCTCTCTTTCTCTCTCTCTTTCTTTCTTTTTTTCTCTTTTGCTTTACTGAGGCATAATTGACACACTTAAGTTATTTAAGTGATCAGCTTTGAGATATGTATATGCACATGAAACCATCACCACAATCAAGATAATGAATTATCCATCACCCTCAAAAGCTTCTCATGCCTCTTAGTAATCCCCCACACCTGCCTCTACCCACCTGCCCACACCCCTCAAGCATTTCCTTGAACTTGATATAAATGGAAGCATGTAGAGTGTACCCTTTTTTACTGTCTTCTTTCACTCAGAAAAAGTAATTGAAAATTCATCCATGTTATATCAATAGTGCTTTCTATGTTCATAAGGGATATTAGTCTGTAGGTTTCTCTTTTTGTTGTGTCCTTTCCTGGCTTTGGTATCAAGGCGATACTGGCTCATAGAATGAGTTAGGGAGGATTCCTTCCTCAGTGTTAGAGAATAATTTATATATGATATGTACCAGTTCTTCTTTGCAGGTCTGGTAGAATTTAGCTGTGAATCCCTCTGGTCTGGGACTTTGTTTTCTTGGTAGATATTTTATTAGTGCTTTGATCTTATTGCTCACTGCTCATTACTACTCTTTCAGAATTTCTGTTTCTTCCTGATTCAAGTTTGGGAGGTCATGTGTTTCCAGGAATTTATCTATCTCCTCTACATCTTCTAGTTTGTGTGCGGAGAGATTTTCATAGTATTCACAGATGATATTTTGTATTTTGTAGATGTAATCAGTTGTATTGTCTCCTTTTTCATTTCTGTTTGAGCTTATTTGGGCCCTTTCTTTTCTGTTTCTGGTTAATCTAACTAGAGGTCTATCAATTTTATCTTTGCAAAGAACCAACTTTTTGTTTCATTGATCTTTTGTATCTTTTTCCAATTCATTTAGTTCTGCACTGAGGTTTATTTGTTTTCTTCTGCTAGATTTGGGTTTGATTTGTTCTTCTTTTCCTACTTCCTTGAGATGTAACGTTAGATTGTTAATTTTTGATCTTTTTGTTGTAAGCATTTAAGGCTGTGAATTTCCCTTCTAACATTGCTTTCAATGTAACCCATAGATTTTTGATTATTGTGTCATGATTGTCATCCAGTTCAAGAAAATCTTTTGATTTCCTTCTTAATTTCATCATTGATCCAAGGATCATTAACAGCAGGTTGTTGAATTTCCATGGTTTTGTGTAAATTTGAGAGTTCCTCTTGGAGTTGATTTCTAGTTTTATTCCCCTGTGATCTGAGAAGATAACATGTAATGATTTTGATTTTCCTAAATTTCCTGAGACTTGTTTGGTGGGCTAACATACCATCTATTTTGGAAAAGATCCCATGTGCCTATGAGAAAAATGAATATTCTGCAGTTTGGGGGCAGAATGTTCTGTGTATGTCTGTAGGTCCATTTGAGTCCCATTTAAGCCCAGTATTTCTTTGTTGATCTTCCTCCTTGATGATCTGTCCAGTTCTATGTGAAGAGTTGAAGTCCCCAGAAATTATTGTGTTTTTGTTTATTTATTTGCTTAGATTTAGTAGTATTTTATTTATTAATCTAGTAGCTCCTATGTTAGGTGCATATGTATTTAGAATTGTTATATCTTCTTGCTTAATTGCTCCCCTTATCATTATACAATGATCATCTTTGTCTCTTTTTTTTACCGTTGTTTATTTAAAGTCTCTCTTATCTGATATGAGAATAGCTGCTCCTGCTCACTTTTAGTTTCCATTCATGTAGAATATTTTTCCCACCCCTTTACCTTGAATCTATGCATATACTTGCAAGTTAGATGGGTTTCTTGGAGATAGCAGATGTGTGGGGTGTGTTTTGTTCATCCATTCAGCAAGTCTGTATCTTTTAAAAGTAGCACTAAGACCATTTACTTTCAATGTTAGTATTGATATGTGAGATACTGTTCTGTTCATCATGTTGAATGATACTTAGTTGCTTTGTTTTCTCCCTTGCGTTACTGTTTTATAAGAGTTGGGAGCTTTAACTTTCCAGTGTTTTTACATTGGTGGGTGTAAGTGCTCTTTTCCATGTATAGAGCACATTTAAGTATTTCCTGTAGGGCAGGTCTAAAGGTAACAAATTCCCTTAGTCTTCATTTGTCTGGGAAAGATTTTATTTCTCCTTCATTTATGAAACAGTTTTCAGGACACAAAATTCTTGGCTAGCAGTTATTCTGTTTAGGAAGACTAATAATGGGACCTCAATACCTTCTGTCTTGAAAGATCTCTGCTGAGAGGTCTGTTGTTAGTCTCATAGGTTTTCTTTGTAAGTAACTTGTTGCTTTTGTCTTGCAGCTTTGAGGATTTTCTCCTTCACTTTGACTTTGGTCCACTGATGACTGTATGTCTTGGTGATGTCCTATTTTCTATGACTCTTCCAGGTCCTATTTTAAATGACCATCTTGTATCTAGATATCTAAACCTCTAGCAATATCAGGGAAGTTTTCCTCTATTATTCTCTCAAATATATGTTCTATGCTTATTGCTTGTTTTTCTTCTTCTTCTTCTTCTTCAGGGATATCTATAATTCTTATATTAGTTTATTTTGCATAATCTCATATTTCTTGCAGAGATTGTTTATTCTCTTTGTTCTTTTTTCTACCTTTATTTTACTGACTGGGTTACTTCAAAATCCTTGTCTTCAAGCTCTAAAATTCTTCTTTTTGTGTTAGTCTGTTGTTAAATATTTTTGGTGTATTTTGAAATTTCCTAAATGTCTCTTTCATTTCTTTAATTTCCGTTATCTCTTTTCTAATGTTATCTATCTCTTTAGTGAATTTTTCATTCATGTACTGAATTTGTTTTTTGTTTCTTTGAGATGGTTTTCTATAATCTTCTCAACTCCGTTAACCTTACTTACTATCCATAATCTGAATTCCATATCTGTCATTTCAACAATTTTGTTTTGGTTGGAGTTCATTACTGGAGAGCTATTGTGATCCTTTGGGGATGTTCGAGACAGCCTGTTTTTTCATGTTGCTAGAGTTTTTATGCTGGTGCCTTCTCATCTAAGGCCACTTCTCTTGGCTAAAAACAGACAGCAGATAGGGTACACCTGTTCTTCTCTGCTGGGACCTCTGTTGTTTGGTGAAGATAGGGGTGGGTCCCTGGATGGGTTGTTTGGGTCCTACTCTGGAAGTTTGACCAGGCAGGAGAGAGGAGGGTGCACTGTGAGCCTTTAATGCTGCTGCTCTGCTGCATCTACCTTTTTCATTCCCCTGTGATTGTCACCAGGCTGCTATGGAGGGGCTCTTCTGCCTCTCCAGTTGTAGCATTCTCAGGGGAAGTGTGGTGCCTGGGATTTTCTTCTCTGTCCCTTTCCCACATATGAGTGCCTTCTCTAATCACCTCTGATCCTGCTGAGTAGCTCATCCCACTTCTGTCTTCTTCACTTCACTCCTATTTCCTATCCATGTATTCCCAGAGCTCTCACTCAGATGATCATTCCAAAAGTGGGTATCTATTCACCACTTTCGATCCTCTCTGTGAGAATGGCGTTTTGCAGGCTGCCTCTACTCTGCCATCTAGGCCTCTCTCTAGAAGCATTTTAGTTTAATGTAATCCTGTTTGTCTATTTTTGCTTTGGTTGCTGGTACTATTGAGGTCTTATTTAAAAAATCCTTACCCAGACCAGTGTCCCAAAGCATTTCCCCTATGTTTTATTCTTGTAGCTAAGCTTCATAGTTTCAGGTCTTACATTTAAGTCTTTAATCCATTTTGAGTTTACTTTTTTATGAGAGAGAGCGGACTAGTTTTATTCTTCTGCATGTGGATATTCAGTTTTCCTGGCATCATTTATTGAAGAGACAGTCCTTTCTCTGGTGTGTACTCTTTATGCCTTTGTTAAAGATCAGTTGGCTATTAACACAGTGGATTCTGGACTGTCTATTATGTTCCATTGGTCTATATGTTGGTTTTTTATGCCAGTACAATGATGTTTTGGTTACTGTTGTTTTGCAGTATATTTGGAAGTCAGATAGTGTGATGACTCCAGCTTGTTATTTTTCCTCAAGATTTCTTCAAGGTCTTTTATAGTTTCATACAAATTTTAGAATTGTTTTTTCCATCTCTGTGAAGAATATCATTGTTATTTTTTTTTCTTTTTTTGAGACAGAGTCTCGCTCTGTTGCCCAGGCTAGAGTGAGTGCCATGGCATCAGCCTAGCTCACAGCAACCTCAAACTCCTGGGCTCAAGCAATCCTCCTGCTCAGCCTCCTGAGTAGCTGGGACTACAGGCATGCACCACCATGCCCAGCTAATTTTTATATACATATATATTAGTTGGCCAATTAATTTCTTTCTATTTATAGTAGAGACGGGGTCTCGCTCTTGCTCAGGCTGGTTTTGAACTCCTGACCTCAAGCAATCCGCCCGCCTCGGCCTCCCAGAGTGGATCATTGGTATTTTGATAGAGATTGAGTTGAATCTATGAATCACTTAGGGTAGTATTAACAATATTAATTTATGTCCATGAATATGGGATATCTTTCCATCTATTTGTGTCCTCAATTTCTTTTATCAGTGTTTTATAGTTTTTACTGTAGAGATCTTTCACCTCCTTGGTTAAATTTATTCCTAGACATTTTATTTTTTTGATAGCTATTATAAAGGAGATTGCTCTTTTGATTTTTTTTTCAGATTGTTTGCTTTCAGTATACAGAAAGAAACACTACGATTTTTGTATGTCAATTTTATATCCTATAACTTTACTGAATTTGTTTATTATTTCTAACAGGGTTTTTGTGGAGTCTTTAGAGTTTTCTATATATAAGATTATGTCACTTGTAAACAAGGACAATTTGACTTTCTCTTTTTCGCTTTATTACTTTCTTTTGCCTATAACTAGGACTTCCAATACTGTGTTGAATAAAAAGTAGTGAAAGTGGGCAACATTGTCTTGTTCCTGATTTTAGAGACAAAGCTTTCAACTTTTCCTCATTCCATATGTTAGCTCTGGGTTCATCATATGTGGTCTTTATTGTTTTGAGGTTCATTCTATATATAAATTATGGAGAGCTTTTATCATGAAAGGGTGTTGAATTTGATTAAATGCTTTTTCTGCAACTATTGAGATTATCATATGGTTTTTGTCCTTCATTCTGTTGATGTGATGTATCACATTTATTGATTTGCATATGTTAAATCATCCCTGCATCCTTGGGATGAACCCCACTTAATCATGATGAATAATCTTTTTGATATGCTGTTAGATTCAGTTCACTAGTATTTTGTTGAAGATATTTGCATCTATGTTCATCAGTGATACTGGCCTGTAGTTTTCTTCTTTGTTGTTTCCTCACTTGGTTTTGGTATTGAAAGAATGCTAGCCTCATAATGAGTTAGGAAGAATTTCCTCCTTTTAATTGTTTGGAATAACTTAAGAATAATTGGTAGTAGTTCTTTAAATGGTTTGGTAGACTAACGGTGAAGCCATCAGGTCTTGAGCTTTTCTTTGATGGAAGCCTTTTATTGCTGATTCAATCTCATTACTTGTTCTTGTTCTTCTCAGGTTTTCTATTTCTTCATGACAAAATTGTTGTAGGTTGTATGTGACCAATATATCTTAGTTTTTATATTTAGTTCTATGATCCATTTATAATTAATTTTGCCGATGACTCACAGCTGAGTCTCTCTCCAAGAATTCCCTTCAGCTGAGGGAGCTCCAGTGCCCCTTTTTCATAGGATCGACCTGCATCCAATGGCTGAGTGACGCAGGGCATAAGAACTTGCCTTCTTGTTTACACTGGGGACAATTGTGAAGGGCCAGTGCAGCTCCTGAGCTCCCTTTGAGATTGGCTGAGGCCTCTGTTATATTCCTGTTTCTCTCCATCCTTTATAAATGCCATCTTAATAAGCCCTCTGCAGCCAAATCTCTCTTTCAGAGTCTATTTCCTGGCACCCTAATCTCATATAATCACAAAATCAAAATAGATCATAACCGAATGAATGCGGTTTAGTGAATGGAAAGTCATAAGACATGCTAAACAGCCATTGTGCTGTCACTGAGGGCAACGTGAAAAACATGAATAGAAAATGGCACTGTAACCTTGACAGCCTTTTAGAAAAATCTTTCTTTAATGTAAGTAAGAGATTTAATAAATATCTGTTTGAAAACTTTAGGGAAGTAAAATATTTCATGTAACAAATCATGGTAATGTTTCTATATTCAATCTAAAAACTTTACTTTTTGCCCCCCCAAACCCCACAAATAGTATATAAATTGAATCTTTATTTCAAGGCACTTTTGCTAAAGGGAACTAATGTTATCTTTCCAGATGCTGGCATATGAGATGTTAGTTGGAGTTCCCATTCGTTGTTTCACCTCTTATACAGTCACTTTCATGTTGAGATCTTACAAATAAATGAAGGGCTGATCCACAGCATACTCTCCTGCTCCCATCCTCCTACCTGGCTCTATATAACTATCTTTACCTGGTTTAAATAATGTAGCCTAACTTTTATGCAGAAAAAACTTCTACAGAGATTTGATATCAAGCAATACAGAGAAAGGTGGTAGTGATAATGTTATTGTAATTGGTAAGAATATTTTTTTTCTTTTGCCTGGTATCAAGAAAGATCACAACTTCAATGGATTTGGATTTAATTTGATTATCATTACATTTTTTTGGAAGTTATTTAATTTTCCTTCACAAACCCATCCAAGACGGGAGGCAGCGGGGCCCTACAGGACTCTCTGCACGGATGTTTCCCCTGGGAATGCGCTTCAGCAGTCCCGGCAGCACTGGGCGGGAGGGGACAAACCATCACAATGAGTGCTGCACGCAGAAGTTGCACACGTCACTTCTGCTCCCCTTTCATTGGCCCAAGAAGTCACCCAGCCCAAAAGAACTTCACAGCTAAGGAAGTAAGATCATATAATATGCCTGGGAGAAGTTTTAGAAATATGTGATGGACAGAAAGTTATAGCAATATAAATCTAGATTTAAAAAAAGAATTAACCCTAAGAAAGAAAATACCATAGATAGATACTGTTATATTCGAGATTCGCAAGGCCGCAGGACAGAGAGACAGAGTCACCGAGGCTGTAATTACCAAAAGGAGTTTTATTGTCTAGCTCGAGCTAGGGTCCGAGTCCCCAGAGTGCCAGCGCAGTGGCCTCTTCCCCAGGCAAGGACCCTCCTTTGTGTGCAAGTCCCCTTTTATAACTTCGCTACCTACATACTGGTCAAGCATCCACCCCCACAGTGATTTTTTTTTTTTTTAACTTCAGCCTGCCCCTGATAGGCCCTAACCTGTTCCGGGTCCTAGCTGAGAGACTCAGGTTTCCGCTCTCTTTGTCTTTCTCCTCTGCATCCCATAATATACTCATGATGCCTTGCGGTAGGCAATTAAGCAGTAAACAGCAGCTGGAAGGTGTCTGTTCCTTATAGCCCAGTACCTTACAATACAAAATAAGGAAAGCATTAGTTCCAGAAGTTCTCATTTTAATAATAAGTTCTATCTAACTTGAGAGCAGAGGCCATAAAAAATATCTTAGCACTTTAATATGAGGTTGGCCAAAGAACTGGGGCGTGTCCTTTAGAAAATCATCCTTCACAAACAACAGGGCAAGATGACCTATTTGATTTTTAATTTCTATGACACAGTAAATGCATAAGAAACAAAAGGTCCTGTCTTCATGCGAATGTGTTCCTCCAATTTTTTAAAAAAGTCAATAGGCAAAGGGATTTAGAAAACATGTGGCACTTAAATAGATTTTTTACAGATACATGTTTTTCAGAATTTCCCCAGGAGGCACCAGTGGTGTAAAGGACCTCTATCGACTGAGGCATTCGAGTGTCTGCAGATTTGTTTCATCAGATGCCCATTGCATTTTTTCTCCATTTGGCTCCTTCAAATGGCAAAAAGTTCCAAACAACTGGCATAATTTGGGGAAAGCGTTATTTTCTATGAGGACAGAAAGGTTGAGAAGTTTGTGTGTACAAAAAGAAGGGAATTTTGAGATGTAAAAAGGGGACAGAAGTAAATACATATATTTAGAGCTCAAGGGTTACTCTGCATTAGTATTTTGGATAAAACAAATCTCACATGCACTTTGCTCATCTTCTGAAACCTGAACATTTAGATGAGAGGAAGACTGGGCAGGGGAAAGTATGGAGACCAGTGGTCTGATTTTGAGAGCACATTTCGACTGCGTTGGTCTGAAGAAAATTACTTTTCCAAACTGTTCAAAATTTCTTTGAGAGAAGATACCCTTCCAAAGGGCTAGGACAGTCTAGCCTTTCCCAGAGAGGTAAGTCTCCCTTAATTTCTATTAAGGGGGGAGTGTGACCTCTGGCTGCCCCCAGCCTCACTAGGCAGATTGGGTAACCTCAGCTTCATTTATTTTGATAGTTTTGTTAAACTGAAACTTTTTTTTTTTTTGCTGGTGGGAATAATAGCCCCAGGTCTTCATGCCAATAGCTGAACTGTTTTTGTTAGATTGGGTATCAGAGTCAATTGGTTATTTTGAAATAAGTTTAATGATTTCAATCAATGTGATATGTTATCTGTACTTAATAAAGTTCTGAGAAATGGAGGGTTTCTCCAAGTTTTGATTAGCATTTGATTCTTCAAAAAGTTAGCTCTCTCTGTGGACAAAGGTTCTGCATTAATGCACAAAAACGACAAGATAATATAGTCTCTGAAAATTCTGTATCTTATAAGAAAACTTATCGTTTACCACTGTTTCAACCCATTTAAGCAGCATTTACAAATATCCAAAATGAGCAATAGAAAATTATTTGTAACATTTATTACAATATAATATCCTTGATATATTAAGTCCCATATAAATCAATGAGAAAAAGACTAGAACTTAAATAGAAAATAGATAAAGATACAAACCACACCTACAAAACAAGATATATAAATAGCCAGTAAGATGTCCAGTCTTGAAAATCTCAAATAAGATGTCTAAAACTCAATAGAAAGCAAAGAAATAAAAATTTGAAAAACTCAGACATTGTGTCTACCTATAAGTTTGACAAATAGAAAAAGTATTAAAATACCATTATTGGCAAATGTATAAGAAAACTAGGATTCTCATATACTGTTGGTGAGTTCATTATGGGGATGTAATCTTAAATATGTATCAAGTATATACTCTTTAAAATCTAGTAATCATTGTTTAAAATTTTATAGTAATAAAATATAAAATAAGTCTCAAAGATATACATAGAAATATTTTTATTATAGCATTGTCCAACACAAGGGAAAATTGCATATGTGTTTAGAGGACCAGTAAAAATTATAGTAATTTTAAAAATTAAAAATTATGAGAAGTGACATTTATCAGTAGTCAAATATAGGTTGAGTCTGTGACATATTGTTAACTGAATATTATCACAAATTAACATGTATAGTATGACTCCACGTCTTCTATGTTATGCATCTTATAAGAAGAACATACACACAAGTCTAGAAAAGGTAATCTATCAAATGTAGCAATCTCTGGGTGGTAGGATTCTAGATGATTTTTACTTCCATTTTTATACCTTTTATACTGTCTAAATTTTTGTGACATAATATATAGAAAATCTGTGGCACAGAGGTGACTCTCAACACATGTTCTTTTCCATTTCTCCTCTCCCCCTTATAAAATTGAAATCCATTTATCCGAATATCTCTGCTCCCTTTCTCAACATTACACTATGAGCTCCTGAAAGGTTGGAATTTTGATTAATTTATCTTTATCTACCATGTTTAACTCTGGGCCTTACACCCCTCATTTAGTAAATGAGGGGTGATTCTCGTGTTTGTTATTGAATAGCTGGACACATTGTGTTTTTTAGTCAGGGAAGAAAATTCTCTTGAATCATATACTTAATGCAAAGGAAAATTAAATTGTAAGTTATTTTAAAATTAAATGGGGCTCAGAAACATTTTTGGGGAAGGGCTAAGTCCCTTCTTGCTTATCTCAAATGCCTGAGGAAAATGATATAAATTCTACAAGAGCTTGCTTTCCCCAAGGGCTGTTACTACTAGGAATCTTCCTTAAAATAGAAATATCTATGTTCATGATGACTATATTCTGAATCTTATTAATCTTTCTTCTTCTGAATACAGCAGTATGTGGAGCTTTTGCCTCCAATGTGTTCTTACATTCTTTTCTGATAATTATGTACTGAAAATCTAGAAAAAAACTCTTTCATAATAACATTCTTTGTGACTATCTTGTAATGAGATTCAAATGGTCCCAATGGTCAGAACTGGTTTGTGGTTTAAAAATACAGTCTAGTACCTGCAAGGTAAGATAACTTTCAAATAACTCAAGTTCTTAACCCTTAGTTTACTAGGAAATTATCAGCATCATTCACCATCTGAATCAAATAAACCCATCTAAACTTTTTACTTTTAAAGTCATTTTTCAAATAATTTACAGAAGAATAAAAGCATAGTAAAAAGAAAAACTCATTCAAAATTTAAATAAAATGTAAACATAGCAAATCTCTTTGTATAAAGTACCAATTTTGCAACATAAACATTACAAAAGATGGAAGAATACTGTCACATATTCTCTTAGCAAAGAAGGAAAGTCCAAGTTCTTGTCAGAAAATATTGTGACAATCTTTCCTGACTGGAATAGAGAATACTCTGTTTCCTTTATTGTGCTTAGAGATACATTCTTTACTCATTGATTCATGAATTTGAGGACATTCATCTAACTCTGTAGGAAATTGTGGTCTGAAGATTCTTAATTTATTTCACTTACATGATTTATTCCATCATCAACATTAGTGTCTAAACCAGACACTAGATACTAGTCCAGTAGAAATATGCTGCAAACCATATATTTCATTTAAGATGTCCTAGTAGCCACATTAAAGGAAC
Organism: Mirza zaza; assembly: GCA_008750895.1. NCBI lineage: Eukaryota > Metazoa > Chordata > Mammalia > Primates > Cheirogaleidae > Mirza > Mirza zaza. The sequence continues at coordinate 154,606 of VSMD01062735.1, read as the reverse complement.
ACTCTTACTCTGCTGGTGGGACTGCAAATTAGTGCAACCTTTGTGGAAAAGGATTTGGAGATATCTCAAACAGCTAGAGATAGAAATACCATTCGACCCAGCAATAGCATTATTAGGCATCTACCCAAAAGAGCATAAGACATTCTATTATAAAGACATCTGCACCCGAATGTTTATGGCAGCACAATTCATTATTGCAAGGACGTGGAAATAACCCAAGTGCCCGTCAGTTCATGAGTGGATAATTAAAATTTGGTATATGCTTACAATGGAATATTACTCAATTCTAAGACAGCGAGGTAGCACCGCTTATACTATCCTGGGTTGAGCTTAAGCCCATTATCCAAAGCGAGGCGACACAAGATCAGAAAAATGGGCTCCACATGTACTCACCATCACATTGGTACTGACCAATTATCAATATGGTGCTCAAAGGGTGGTGGTGTTCACCAGAGATTGGGGGTTGGGGGAGTAGAGCCACACCTGAGGGATGTGGGGAACAGTGTGGAGGGGAAGGGCATACCTCTAACCCTTGCTAGGTAAAGGCAAAGTTATAAAATCTAACCAAAATGTTAAAAAAAAACCCATTTATTGGGTGTTGGGCAGGTGGGGGGAGGGAATGGGTTTATATATATACATTATAAGTGCAGTGTGCATTGTCGGGGGGATGGACACGCTTGAAGCCCTGACTCGAGGGGGAGGGAAGGCAATAGCAATGTATATAACCTTAACATTTGTACCCTCATATTATGCTGAAATAAAAAAAAATCTTTTAAAATAAACAGGTGAAATTAAAATTTAATAATGTATTTTATTTATCCACACATTAAAAATATTATCATTTCAACATATAATTGTATAAGAAAGTATTAATGAGATATCTGACATTCTCATTTATTGTGCTAAGTCCTCAAAGTCTAGTGTGTATTTTATACTTACAACACATATCAGATTAGCCACATTTCCAGTACTTGACAGCCACATGTGGCTAGTGGCTACCACATTGGACAGTGCTGGTCTGGAGCGCTTGCTACTACTGCTCTTTATGTTCATGTTCTGATTCATGCAATTGATGACTTCCTCCATCAATTGTCTTCTCTTTGGGCATTATGGATGGAAAAAGAAAAATTCAATATTCTCAGCTGTGTTCGATGAAAGCTTAAAAACAGATTAGAAACATAGTGTCTCCTCTTTTATACCCTCTTGAAAGATGATGTAACAATTTTGACAGCACAGTAAAAAATCGAAAGATGATTATTAATTTCAATATTGTGTTGTCCTTTCAGGAGTTCCCACCATTATTTGGTTTTCTTTTAGTCTTTTTTAAAGTCATAGTTAGAAATAATTGATGAATAATGATAAAAAAAATAATTCCTAGGATGACAAAATAGCAAAATGTTTCAAATATTGGGAAAATAAGATCACTAAGATCCCTCAATATATTTTAGATTTACAGAAGGCTCCAATGGACCTGTATGACAATCTCAAGACAGAATGAATTTTATTCTGTTGTTTGAAAATAAATATGTTATCTTTGTTTTTCATAAGACTGCTAAGGAAGAATAAAAATTCATGAAATATCAATTCTTACAAATGAAATTGGTCAAAAAAACAAACAAAACCATAATTGGGTCCAATGAACTCTGCTGGTATATAGAGGGTCAAATCGCGTTAATTAAACAACTTGGGGGAGTTTCAAATTTTTTTTTAGTGAAAAATCCCCCTTTTCTTTTCCATAAGCTTTCATCTTAGGGCAGCTTTTCCTAAGTTTTCTCCTCAAAATTTCCTTGAAAACTTTTTCCTTTAGCCATAGTGCACACTTGTCTTGTTCTTACTCATTCTTAACCTATTTCATCTCAGAAGCCTCAGCGAACATGTCTAGGAAGAAAGGTCAAGGAAGGAAAGAAACGGAACAGACCAAGTTAAAATTATCTTTAACTGGCAGGGGAGGATACAGGCTGTGCCCTCCCAAACTGCATTTTTAAATTTTTGCTCTTAGATTATATATAATGATGTACCTTTGAACAAGGAGGAACCAGGCTGGGTATAGTCACATGGTGCCAAGACCACCCCTTTCTGGTCCTTATAATCAACTCCTAGGCTCTTCCTTGGGCTGTGAGTTCCCAGAAGCTACACCACAGAAACATAAAACCTCCAACTTAAAAAGATAATTTGTTTTTTTAGCTACTACTATGGATCAGGCATCATAGTAAGCATTTTCCTGCATAACCACATTTAACTATCACAACAATCCCTGGAGTTATCATTTCATCCACTTTTATAGAGAGAGAAATGGAGGCTAAAATAATTAAATTACTTGCTTAAAGTCACACAAACAATTTAAGTAATAATTACTTTGGATTTTGCTTCAGTTAGATTCATACTTGAAATCAATAGAACCCTTCTAACTAGCATTAAGAGGGAAATGAATTATTAGAGAATATCAGGTATTTCAGGGGTTCTTTAGGAGAGTCAGGTGGATTCATCTTGGAGACTACCTAATTGCCCTGCAGATTCTGGTGACAAACCTGTTACTGCTGTCACCAGTCTTGGGCCCCACATCACTTGTCACTTCCCCTGAGTGTGAGATACTACTTCCGAGTCTGCTGTCCTTGTAGTCTCTCAAAACAGAATAACCCTGTCAACCTGGCCAGATTCCATTCTGTTGGCACCTCTTCCATGTCATTCCAGTCCACAGTGAAGTCCCATGCCGGTGTGTCTGACTGGTGGAGCCTAAGTCACCTGCCTACACTGTGGCTGAAAGAGGGAGGTGAGGCTTCTAGTTTGGAGAGATTGGATTCATGAGATCGGAAATCACAACAGAATGGCAAACAAGTAGCACAGAGCTCAAGATTAATTTGGTATAATGGTCTTCTCATTTCACAAATGAGGAATCTGAGGCTAAGCCTTCTTCTCTGACATTCTCACCGTGCCTTTTAGAAACATTTTGACTGGGAGACCTTGAAAGTATTGGAAATTCACAGAAAAAGGGAGCCCTCCCTCTGTCTTCTGCTTGCCTTATTGTGGTGGAATGTGCAATGGAAATTGTTGCTGCACTTTCATCTGATTCAGAAGGCTGCACACCACATTTCTTCTTCAGATCTTGGTAAAGCAGGGAGTCTGTGCAATGTGGGGCTGGGAGAAAAAAGGTTTCTCATGGAATAGATTTCTTGGGAAACATCAAGTTCAACTAAGGATTTCCTTGCTAGGTTTTGGGAACAACATCATTGGAGTATTGAGATTCTTATTGCAGTTTAATTTTTTGAATTTTTAAAAAATTCACTTATTTAGAATCTAAAACTCACTGGCAGAAAAAAATTATCTTCATTCTGAACACTGTCAATTATAAAACATGTGCTGTTAATTCTACACAGGATAGCAAAATTTATTCAACAAAACTAACTTTAGAAACCACAGTATGCTTGGGCAATAAAAGTCTATATCAGTTCTGTCACGTCATTCATAAGCTGACTTGAAAATTCTTCTTCTGACAGGCATGTGTTTCCTAAACACTGGGACTCGGTGGGAGAGTGACAACACTGCCGGTCAATATGCCAAAGTACTCGGAATCTAAATTTATAAATGATGTGTGAGAAAATAAGTAATCCTGTCACAAAACTCAGCTACTCAGGGCACCGTCTTTACAAATGAGAAAAGCATTTGTAGTATTTTATACCCCACATAACTGAACATTTTATTTAAAAATGAATACTAATTTTGGGATTTTTTTTTAATTATAGAAATAAAAATTCTTTCCCTCAGCAAGATTACCTTATGTTTCCTTTTTCCTTTTCCAATTTAAGATTTTATAACGTTCAACCTTTTTTAAACTTTATTCTCCCAACAATCCTATGAAGTGGGTAAAAAACAGTTGAATCAGTTTCCATATAGACTAATTCCTTCACTTCAGAATTTATTTGTGTTTAACATTTTATGTTTAACATTTGTATTTAACATTTGTTATAGTATGTTATTTAAAAATTTATTTTATCTTAAATTGTGATAAAATACATATAAAATACATTTTAACATTTTTCAGTATACAAGTAGTGTTAAGTATCTTCACATTGTTGTGCATGCAACTCATCTCCAGAACTTTTTCATCTTGTGAAACTAAAACTCTATACCCATTGAATAATTACCCATTTCTCCCTCTTTCTTATTTTATAAAGAAATAAAAAAATTTTTAATAATAAGACTACCTTGTTTTGGTTTTTTTCTTTTTATTATTATGAAGAAAATATATTCTCATTATAAAAATCTTCACTTCATGGCCAACAAGATGGGTTGTTGCTGTGAGGTTTCAGTTCCCAAAACAAGGCTTCCCTGTAAGTATGCTAATTGTTCTGCTGTCCAGAAAGAGGAACAATTTTGTTTCTTTTGAAGTTTGGCCATTTTTCTATGAAGAAATGATTATTCATTTATTTATCTGCACAATTTATGAGTGACGCAGCAAGAGCCTATTAATACTCTCATTCATTGAGATTTTGCATTTTAGTTTAAAATAAAAATTAAAGGTGGCTGACATATGGTATTCCTTTTAAACAAGAATTTCTTAATGTGAGCTACATGGATAGCATTGAGAAGGGTGCTTAAACATTGACAGTACATGCAAAAGTATGCACACATGTGCTTATTGTGTGTGTGTGCAAGCATGTGCGCGTGCATTTTTTTTCTGATAAGAGAATTCACAGATTTCATCAGGTCCTCAAAGGAGTTTGTGATGCTCATAAATTAAAATGGCAAAGGGCTATTTTAGGTCACAGAACAAATTCTGTAACATATGGAATAGAATACGAACTCAAATTCAGGTCTCCTGTAACCCAGACTCTGTTTTACTGTTAACTTTAATTTAAGCCATGAAAGATACACATCTTTTACAAGGTCCTTTTTCTCCTCTGATGTCGTTTACACATGGTCTCTAAGAACCTATAAAGGAATGTTATTTGAGACAAACCTGGAATATTTGACGACAGATTAGGACTGCCTCTTACCACCTTCCAACATCAACCAAAATCCTCAGAAAGAGAAAAGAACAAAGCCCCAAAGCACAAAGCAGTATGAGTGAGCATAAAAGTGTTAAATTAGCCACCAAAGTTTTGACATTCTTTTCATTTTTATATAAGCCCAAATCCCAGGATTTTTGTATTAGAAAGCAATTCTAGGCTGAGAATCCTGCCAAGGGTATTAATCATGTCTGTCTTGTTATTACTTACTCCCCCATTGTTTAGCATAGTGCCTGGCAGATAGTGAGTCCTCAATAAATATTTTTTTAACCTAAATGAATTAAATTGCCTTGAACTGAATTAAAATGAGGTTTGGCATGTTAAGAGTTTGGGGTGAGCCATGATTTAAAGTTATTTATGAAGCTATCAAGTGTCACATAGTCATTTCTCTTCAAATTCCATGCCAACAATCACTTTATATAATAAATTAAAATCTGAGTCTAAAATTCCTTTCCTTTTATTCTATCAGTGATGCTATAGAAATGGAAAAGTCATTAAATCTTTCACAGGATGAAAGGTTGGCCTTTAGGAATATGTTTATTTCTAGAAAAATAGTAACCTGGAACCTTGCTAAAGCACGCAACTTGATATGGAATACAGATTCATCCTGGACTAGGTCCAGGGGAATTCAGGGACCATAGTTCTTGAAAGGCTACCTGGTAAAACATTCAATTCGTAATTTAACAGAGACCACTTGGATGGGGGGTGTCTCTACACTTTGAGAGTTCATAAACCAGTAAGAATTTTCACTCCAAATATAATTAGGGTTAGTTCTCATAGGACTGCCAACTTTACTTTTTTCAAGACACTAAAACAAAGTAATTTCCATATACCATCATCTTTTGTTAAAGAAACATCCTCTTAACACCAAAAAAGTGAAATAATCGTAATCTCAGAATAAAGAACAGTCTTCTAAATGCAATAAAGTTTACTTCATGAAAAATGCACAATGTTCTTTTTAAAAGTTTGTTTTTATCCTTTTGTTGCTGACTGGTGACAGTGTTAGCACAAACCAACACTGGCTATGGGCTGAGGTCTCCGTCAGAACCCTTTGGGCTGAGGTTTCTTTGTTTCCCCTCTGAACCCCCTTTCTACCCTTTCTCCACTCTGCTCTTTTCGGGGAAAGCTGGTCTCTCTGGACTTGTCACTCAGGCTCTCTTGCCCTCCGGCTTCTTGTTGGGTTCGGCCCAAGGGAGATACAGACAGGAGAACAGAGGGTGAAAGGAGAGAAGGTCAGGCTCTTTATTCCAGTGATCCATTTCGTCCCGCACCCCCTCCCTCCAACCGCTGCTGCCTGGTGCAGGTTGGCAGTGGCGGTGTCCCTCTCCCGCTCTCTGTCGAAATCTAACAGCGATGCTTTGTCCTTACCTCTCCTCTGGCCTCTTCAGGTCAAGGTAAAGCAAATGGCACCTGCGCTTCTAGGGGCTGCCTCACCATCCTTTGCTCATGCCCATAATTGTGCCCACACTTTTGGAAATGGCCCCTTCATTTAACTGTCCTCAATGACTCCATTGGAGTGGCCATCTATTTCCTGCTGGGACCTGATCAATACACTCTTCATTTAAAGAGGAAAATGCTGAGGCCCAGAGAAGTGAAGTAGCTGGCCCGCACAGTCATTTGGGATCAAGCCAGACCCTGTGGACTTCCAGATTACAGGTGGAGTGCTCCTTGGTCAGTGCTCAGCGGGCACCCTTCCATGGCCGCCTCCTGCTCAGTCATGTTGATGGCAACTTCTGCAACCTCTGGTTGTAGCTTTTTTACGTTTGGAATTTAAATGTCTTATGATATGATAAATGTCTTAAGATAACGATTGAGGCAACCCCAAATACAAAGGAATACAGTTTTCACTGGAATGGATTGGAACAAAAAACTTGAGTTTTAACATCACAAAAGCTAAGCACAAAAAGGCATGAAAGTGATGAACTTTCCACTGTGCAATGAATTCTGATCACGAAAGGGGAGCAGGGGCGGTATGACATGAATGTGCCTGGCACCAGGGCAGAAGCGGGTGGTGTGTGGGGAGAGGCTGCTCCGTGGGGGAAATCCGGAATCTGCGAGAGGAATGTGAACAGGTGGCGGAAGGATAAGGAAGTACAGGGCCATAGGTGCCTGTTGCGCTGGGGGAGGGGGTCTGGACAGCAGTAGTGGTGAATAGATGGTCTGTCACACAGGAAGCTCGAACATTGCAAAACGTGTTGAAAGTGCGTTTTATCTGGGGGGAAGTTACTGCACCACTGAGCAGGGGCTGCTGCTGGAACCCCAGCCTTTTAGTAGCCTCTGATTATTAGAGACATTTCTCTGAAACTGACCTATGTCAAAATGCTCTTCCACAAAGGTGGAATTTGCTGTAGCCACACTTTTATTTAGCAATACTGCTTTTAAATAAATACACATGCACATATTTAATACATAAACTTGGTTCTTAATTACATATTTGACTGAATTTCCCACTACTATTGTTTGATCACTTGTTATGAAAGTTCCCTATTGGTATTTTCTTTTTACTGGGTTTTAAAATAAGCCACAAAGTTTTAGTATCAAATTATTCTCTTTAAAGGAGTCAGGATGATGGAATTATTAACATTTATTGAGCACTCTATCTCTCCAAGCATTTACCTGCTTGACCTCGTTCAGTCCTTACAACAACCCTACCATCGCCCAACCACAAGGCCATCATCTCCTTGTCCGCAGCTGCACTCTCTGGCCCCTGGCCTTGGCAAACTGATCCCCGTCAGCCTCCCAGGCCAGATGCACGGGAAGTATTGCTCAAAGGAGTCAGTGTTACAGCTTCTCAGCATGAAAGACTGCAGCTTCTGGTGCAACCGCCTTCCTTGACTGCTGAGCCTTTAATCAATCAGCAATTATTTGTCAGGCTTCTACTAAATGTTCAGCAAAGTTCTGTCCGGCCTCTGCACACAGGGACCTTTCTAGGTTGCCACATGAAGTTGCATCAGTCAGAGACCTTGAACCAAACCTTAAGGGTGGAAGAGTTTGGCTGGGGGAAAAGAGTAAGGTCAATTTAGGACAGAGAAATTAAGGCTCAAAGCAAGGAAGGGGACAATGAGTAGGTACTAGAATAGGTTATATAAATAAGGAAATATAAAATTAGAAAATAATATGTACATTTTCCTCTAAATTCTCAAATGAGAAATCTTTACAATCAAAAGGAAATTTACTCTTAAAATTTCATATAAGATTTGTTCAATTAGTAGACATTATAGATGCATAATAGTCAGAAGTCTTTACTGTAATCAAAGAGTTTATTGCATTTTTAATATTATTTAGCATTATTTTAGTTTGATAATCTTGGCTACTTTAGCTACATATATTTAGATTATGGGCTTGACATTTAGGTAGACAAAAAGTATAATTTTAAGACAAAAAGTATAATAATTACACACTATAATAATTAGTGTGTTCATTTTCATCATTAACACAAATTGCATGTGTCTGCACATACCTGGAAGCAGAAGGAAATTAATGGTCTAAGTCCTATCTTTCTGCTTTCTGTCATTGCATCCTGCAAAACTGGGACAATGACTGACTACACCTCTTTAAATTTTAGAGTCTTCAAAACCACACACCTACTGATTATTTTCTTTGCTGTAGAGAAGCTTCTTAATTTAATTAAGTCATATTTATTTATTTGTGTTGTTGCTATATTTGCTTTTGGGGTCTTAGTCATAAATCTCTGTGTAGGCCAATGTCTAGAAGAGTTTTAGCTACGTATTTTTCTAGAATGTTTATGGTTTCATGCCTTACATTTAAGTCTGTAATCCATCTTGAATTAATTTTTGTATATAGTGAGAGATAAGGGTCCTGCTTCATTCTTCTGCATGTGGCTATCCAATTTTCCCAGTGTCATTTACTGAATAGAGCTTCCTTTCTTCAGTGTATGTTGTTGTTTGCTTTGTTGAAGATTAGCTGGTTGTAGGTAGATGGTTTTATTTCTGGGTGGTTTATTTTGTTTCATTGGTCTATGTCTCTACTTTTATACCAATACTGTGCTGTTTTGGTTACTATAGCCTTGTAGTATAATTTGAAGTTGGGTAATATGATGACTACAGATTTGTTCTTTTTGCTTAAGATTGCTTTGGCTATTCAGGCTCTTTTTGGTTTCATAGAAGTTTAGGGTTATTTTTTCTAGATCTGTGAAATACAACACTGGTATTTTGATGGGAATTAAGTTGAAACTGTAAATCACTTTGGGTAGTATGGACATTTTAAGAATGTTGATTCATTGATTCTATCAATCCATGAGATAAGCATGGGATGTTTTTCCATTTGTTTGTGTCATCTGTGACACAAACTTTCATCAGTATTTTGTAGTTCTTCTAGTAAAGATTTTTTACTTCTTGGCTAAGTATATTCCTAGGTATTTTATTTTCTTTGTAGCTACTATAAATGGTATTGAGTCCTTGATTTAACTCTCAGATTCACTGTTATCAGAATATAGAAATGCTACTGATTTGTATATATTGATTTTGTAACCTGAGACATTGCTGAATTTATTTATCAATTCTAGGAGTCTTTTGGTGGAGTCTATAGGATTTTCTAGATAAGATTATATCATCAGCGAACAGGGATAGTTTGACCTCCTCTATCCTGATTGCTTTAGTTTTTCTTTCTTTCTCTTGCCTGATTGCTCTAGCTAGGACTTCTAGTACTGTGCTGAACAGACGTGGTAACAGTGGGTACTCTTGTCTTGTCCTAGTTCTTAGGGGGACTGTTTTGAACTATTCCCCATTCAATATGATGTTGGCTGTAGGTTTCTCATAAATGGCTTTTATGATTTTCCTTCTCTGCCTAGTTTGTTGAGGGTTTTATCATAAAAGGGTGGTGGATTTTATTAAATGTTTTTTCTGCATCTATGGAGATGATCGTATGTTCTTTGGTTTTTTTTTTCTGTTTCTGTAGTGAATAACATTTATTGATTTGCATATGTTAAACTATCCTTGCATCCATGGGATAAAATCCATTTGATCATGGTGGATAATCTTTTTGATGTGCTATTGAATTCAGTTTGCTAGTATTTTGTTGAGGATTTTTGCATCTATGTTCACTAGGGATATTCATTTATAGTTTTCTTTTTTTGTTATTATTGTATCCTTTCCCGACTCTGCTACTAGGTTGATATTGGCTTCATCCAATGAAGTTAGAGAGGATTATCTCCTTTCCAATGTTATGGAATAGTTTCTGCATGATAGGTACCAGTTCTTCTTTATAGGTCTGGTAGAACCTGTCCGGTACAGGACTTTTTTTGTTGGTAATTTTTTATTAACACTTCAATATCACTACTCATTATTGGTCTGTTCAGAATTTCTCTCTTCTGGACTCAGGCTTCAGAGGTTGTATGTTTCCAAGAATTTATCCATTTCCTCTAGGTTTTCTAGTTTGTTTGCATAGTATTTATTTTTGCAATATCAGTTATAATGTTTCCTTTTCCATTTCTGATTGAGGTTATTTGAGTCTTTACTCTTCCTATAAAATAAGAGCACAAGAGGGAAAGTAAAGCAGTAAGGTTTCATCTAACATGTTGAACAGAACAGTATCTCACATATCAATACTAACACTCAATGTGAATAGTCTGAATGCCCCACTTGAAAGACACAGACTGGCTGAATGGATGAAAAAACACAACTCAAATATTTGCTGTCTCTAAGAAACACATATGAACCATAAGGACTCATGCAGACTCAAGGTAATGAGATGGAAAAAAAATACTCCATGCAAATAGAAACCAAAATCTTGGTTGAATTCCTCCCTTTAGCATTATATAATGACTGTCTTCATCTTTTTTTTTTTTTTTTACCACTGTTGATTAAAGTCTTTTTTATCTGATATGAGAATAGGTGCTTGCTTTTGGTTTCTATTTGGGATCCATTGCTGGAGAGCTCGTGTACTTCTTTGGGGGTGTCTTTTCACTCTAATTTTTCATACTTCTGAAGTTCTTTCACTTATTCCTTTTCATCTGGAGCAGCTATCACTTTTTGAAAAAATTTTCTTTTTTTTAGATGGATTCCTCCCCCGACTCTTAAGGGTGTGTCTGTAGCATATGTTGAATAAGGACCTTTGGCTTTGCTTGTGGCTACTTTGATGGGAGTCTAGGTTCTAGATGGATACTTTGGTTATCTATTGTGCGACTACTAGTTATTTGTAGGCTGTAGTGGTTGTGTACTATGTACATTGGTAGATTCCCTATTTCTTATTGACAAGGGATGGTGGAGGTCTTTGAAATCCTTTATCTTTCCCCAGCCCTGTGGTCTTCTTAACAGTGTGAACTATATTGGGATCTCCAGTTTAATATCTGAGACAGTGGGGGGTGTTGGAGGGTGATAGTCCACCACATTCTGTATGCTTGAGTCAGTTTATTCTGTAATGCTGCAATCCCCAACCCCTGGGCTGCAGACTGGTACCAGTCCATGGCCTGTTAGAAACAGGCACACTGCAGGTGATGAGTGGCAAGAAAAGCTTCATCTGTATTTACAGCCTTTCCGCTCCCCTTCACTCTTATCACTGCCTGAGCTCCGCCTCCTTGTCAGATCAGCAGCAGCATTAGTTGTAGGAAAACAAGCTCAGGGCTCCCACTGATTCTGCATTATGGTGAGCTGTATAATTATTTCATTATATATTACAGTGTAATAATAATAGAAATAAGGTGCACAATAAATGTAATGCACTCGAATCATCCCAAAACCATCCCCTCTCAAGTCTGTCAAAAAATTGTCTTCCATGAAACTCATATCTGGTGCCAAAAGGGTTGGGGACCACTGCTGTAATGGGCTATACAAGTTGTCCTTCTTGCCAGTATGTGGTGCTTGCAGGAAAAAGCCAGCTGCACTGGTGTTTTTTGGGACCTGTGACTGGCTCTAGTCATTCAGGAGAAGCACTTGATTCCCCAGGTGGTGGGTGGGGCCCTGGAGCTCCCAGGAAACTCCTTGTTCTCCACCACAGCAGAGGTGGGTGGAGGAGTGAGGTTGGGTGGGGCTGGGTCATAAGAGCCTATGTTCAGTCTCCAGAAACAGCAGGCACAAGAGCTGTCTGGGCAGTGGTCAAGGGTCTGCTCCCAGACTGCTGGGGGAAGCCACCAGGGAGGGGCTGAAGTGGCCTCACAAAGCCAGAAAATCTGCTCGTGGAGGAGGGGCCATCTGGGATTCACAGACTGTCAGGACTGGGTTTTGTTCCTCTTCTTCTTCCCCTGCCCTGTGAATCTCCTTCCCAGCATCTGGCTGAAAGCGGCAGCCAAAACCAGCTGACCTCGCCCGCAAAGGTGCTGAGAGCTGGGAGCTTCCCTGCCCAGGTTCTTGTCCTAGATCCAAAGCGCAGCTTTCCTGTGGGGGGAGGGGTGTTCCATGAATGCACTGCAGCTGGGACCCACACTGAACTCTCCTTTTAGTTGTGCGCACATGGGCGCTCTTGCCTCCCAAGATTAGTTCACGGATCTCCCCTCCGTGCCCCTGAACAATATGACTGAGTCCTGTAGTAGGGAATCCGGCCTGCATGCCTGTCCTCTGGTTCCCCAAATTCAACCCCTGACCATGCCAGGGAGACGCATGCTGGTCTTGAGCTGCCCAGGGAGTGCTCAAGGAGCTTAATACCTCTCTGCTTTGGGTTATGGCCTGCTCTGTTGAAGTAGCCAGGTGAGCAGCACTGGGAGGACCAGCAGGCAGGGAGCTCATGGTCTGGGCACCCTTCGTTCTGCTGCAGGGTCTTTAAGAGGAAAGGTGTGAGCCCTACTTTCTGTAGGAGCCTGGATGTGGTGGACATCCCAACAGAGGGGAAGCGGCTGCTTCTGAGAGCCCTGCTCAGGCATCCCTTACGGACCAGTGCCACTCGACTGCAGTGGGTAGGGGCGGGGAGAGGGAAGGACAGGGTCTGAATGGAGGAGAGATGGCACTCTGTTCCCTTGTCGCTCTCCCTGAATGGCAGCCCACTCAGAATGTCCAGGTTCTGGGAGCAGGCAGATCCCCTGGGACCCACCAGCCCCCGTGGCCACTGCAGTCTGGGCAGGAGCTGGGAGATGTTTGTTTGGGGACCAGTGACATGAAAACTGAAGGGCTGAAGCTCCCTGGGGAGGACACAGGCACACAGTGGGTGGAGAAGGAGTATGACGCCCACTGCCTTGACTCAGGTCTGTGGTGACAGGGAATGGCCCCAAGGGGGCTGGCAGCCTGGTGCTCTGTTTTCAAGAAGCCCCCAGTCCACTGGCAGCAGCAGCTTTTGGTCTCCTGAGGACAAAGGACATCTCCAGTGGCTCTGGAGCCTGCGGACTGCCATGGGGGGAGAGGAGGAGAAACAAAACCCCACTACCATTTCCAAGTTTCTTGGGGCTCCAAGATCTCTGCTGAAATCTTGCTCCTCCTTGTTCTGCTCTGTAATTTCTTCCTATGGAGTCTTCAGTAGGTTCTGGCACTTTTCCCTTGGAATTACACCCGAGCTATGTTTGTCTCCCACCTAAAGCTTTCCTCCTTTCTGAGATGACCCTGTGAGCAATGTCTGTAGTCAGCCACCTTGCCCCACACTCCCAGTGCTTTTATCTTATTGGAAATGGTTGTCTGTTTTGGCTGTGGAAATTTTTGGTGTTTGGATAAAAAGGACCGGAGAAATAGACTAGGTGATTACTGAATCTACTCCTGCAAAATTTAAAAACTTCCTTTTGAGATCAAATATCCAACAAGGAGATGCTCCCTGGAAATAGCAGTCTAGGTCAGAGATCCCCAGTCCTTTTAAAATGGTTTGGCCTCTTGAAAATCCCTACTTTATCTCTGAGTGTAAATCCCAAGGATTTTATTTTGAGGGTATTTTTTTCTTTTTGAGAATTCTTGGACCCACTCTTGAAATTACTGGTAGCATCGTACGACGCTGAGGATCACGTCATCCCTGAGTATCACCTTTCCAGCCCAAAGTTTTCATCACTAAAAGGCAGACTTTTGAGGCTGGTGTGCAGCTGCGTGTGGTGGAACGTGACTTTGGAGCCAGGTTGTTTGTGAGAGGTAGCAATATTTTTTTGTCCCCATCCCATAGAGTTCCTTTTATTATCACAGGCCAGTGGCACAGCCTCAAGGCTCAGCACACAATATGAACAATTATAGGAACTGAATGAATGCTGCATTTTTATGACTGGTTCCATTTGCCACCAGATGGCTCTATTGTATCATCAAGAAATGCACACATGTGTAAAATCCATGGTCTCATAAACCGTAGGGAAAAAGCAAAGCAGCCGTTAGAACTTTGAAATATGTAGGAACACAGTCCAATTTTTATGGGGTTAATTAGAAGCAGCTGCAGCAGCAGGAGTATTCATGGGAAAACAGGGCACACCCAGGGACGCTATAGGGAGGTCATAATCCTAGCACGTATGAGATTTTCCTTTTTACGTTTTCATATTACTTTGTAATTAGTAATTATCATGATAGCCAAAGAATAGTTACGAAGCACTCTAATCTCATCAAGGCCTGTAACTGATATTTCCATACCAATTTTGCATACTCTTCAGCTTGCAGCTGAAAAAAAGTAACTTTAGAAAAAATTTGAGAGGCAAAGTCCACACACGTGCTGATCTGGGTCATATTAGCCATGCTTTGAGGAGGAATGATCTGACTGCAAAGCATGCGTTTGTCTTTGCTTTCATGATACTTGTGATAAGAACAAGAAGGTGAGGGTCAGAGGACACAGGGCTTCTCTGAGTTCCAATGACCCTGTTCCTCCTCATAGGTGATGTTAAAAACACAGGCATTCTAGGTGACATCGTCCATTAGGAATGTGAAATTTTGATCCTAACCTCTAAAAGTAAGAATAAAAGTTGCAGAATAACTCATTTTCAACATGAGTAATTTTATCTGAACTTTCTAAAACTGTTCATTGTTGTCATTTAAGTTTTATTCTCCCTTTAGACTCTAAACTTTTAAATGAGACTATGGTTATAAGATTTTGCTGTTTTATCACTGTATTAGGAAAAAAGGAGAACTTGTGTGAGTTTATCAAGCTTATCCTTAGTCTATAAAATTGTTTGAGACACACTCAGGAAACTATGTAAAAAAGTAATACTTGATTATTGTTTTAAAGGGAAAGTCCCTGGACACTGGGCAGATGCCGTTTAACTTGGCCCACCTCAGGTCCTTGGAGATCTGCCTGGAGGAAGCAGAAGAAAAGGCTAGAGCTTTATCCGAACAGGTAATACCTGTCATGGGAACTGGAAACAAATGCTCCTCAGTGTTCAGTATGGCAAGTGTGAATCTAAACACACACATACACACAAACACACGCACATAAGCGCACGTACACGCATGCGGGGTGCACATATGCCTGTAGACTGTTTCATCATTCTAGATATAACAGTGCATACTTTCATCTGTGGGGACCTTTTTGGCCTTTAAAAGTTGTTTCACCTTTATATTTTACTTGATTTTCATGCACCACAGGCCCTGGGTAGGGACAGCCTTCTTTAAACAAGCGGCTTTCCTGAATAAGCAAAGCACCTTTCCATTATGAGCAGATAGGCCCCAAGATTAAATAAAACCAAGGGGAACCACACTGGAGTAACTTTTTTTGAATTATTTGAGAAAAGTTTACTTGGAAGAGAATTTTTAAAATATTGACTTTCCTCTTAGATCTTCGAAACTCAGCAAGCAAAGCCACAGCAGAACGCAGGTGGAGCCTGGCCTGCACGCCTGCCGCACAGGGGCTCTGCGTGTACCCCAGGTCCCTGACTTCAGAGGCAGTGGCTGTGGGTGTCAGCAAAGCTCAGACCAGGGGCTGGGCCATTTCCCAGTGAGATCGCACTTTGCAAATAGCACAGGGCAGAGTGCAACTGTTTGTCATGATCGCTGTTCCTCCTGGGCAGAGGGCTTGGCCCAGAAAGCAAAGCTGCCTGGAGTCTGGGCCCCCATGGCACAGGGCCACCAGCACTTATTCTTGGTGACAGTCAGTGAAGGAAAAGGACAGGCGAGGCCATTAAATGTTATAAAAGTATGTTAATTTCTCATGGATTGATATATTTGGATGAGAATATATTTTAGAAACTTTTAAAAACTAATGTTAATTTTTTAAATAATAAAGGTAGTGTCTTTGTGCAGTAAAGTCTAATTGCATCAGAGTTTTATAGGAATTTTTGCAGAAACTAGGGAGAAAAGGTGCTGTGTTATGAGAAAAAGAAGTATAATTAACCTGTGATGTGGCCTACATTTCTTTTTTTAGCTTACCAAAACAGCTGCATCCCTTTGGCATGTTTGTTTGTTGTTTACTGACTAAATGTGATTGACACAAGGGGTCACCAAGGGACTTATGTCAACTAATGAAAGTGTGTTGCCCTTTTGGGAAAGTCTCCATCTCCGTCTCAAGCCATGGTACGAGGCTGCAGGCTGTTTTTTTCTTTTTTCTCTAAAACAAACAAAACCAGGGCTCAAACTGTGGCAAAATTATGAATTACAAAGACCATAATGATGAACTTGAGGTACCATTTCAAAGGATATAAAAACTAAGAATTTCAGAGCCTCCAAACTGGAAAGGAGTTTTGAACTAACCAAAGCAAGGCACCTCTGCTGACTTTGGGTTGCACTAAGATACCTGTTTAGTTTGTCATTAAATGGCTTACATGCTTTCTCATTTAACGCAGTGAAGTCCAGTTCACTCATAAATATACCCATTCCTTGTATTCCTTATAAAATGTTTTTACCCAGTACAAATAGCCCCTAATATTTAAGATTCTTAACTGGATGATCCAATTATATAACACCAAATAATTAGATGTATTTTTTTCAGTGTTTAGCAGATTAAATATATAAAACAGAAACTGGATGTCACTCGACGTCTTTGTACCTTCCATAAGTAAGATGCTGGTTAGATGTTTTAGGGAGAGAGACACAAAAGCCAGGGCTTCTCTACTCAAGTGGGTTACGGACAATAGAATCATTGGAAGAGGCAGGGAATGAAAATAGGTGTTTCTATGACTCCAAGATAAACTGCACTATAGTATTAAGCTGCAGGGTCTGTGTGTGTTATTGTCCTATACTATAGTTCTTGAAGTTGCCAGATTTGCATAACCAAGTCAATTGAATTGGAAGTTGGTCGTGGTTTGAGGACAAGGTGAGTATGATGTGAAAAGCATATTGTAGGCATTTTCAATATTACAATTTTAATTAAGTGGAACATTTTATTAGATTTGGCTGTCTCCTTGGTTATTGTTGAGACATGTTGGTCCAACACAGACACTGTGTTCTCAAAGGATTTAATCCTGAGGTTTTTGCTTTCCTCAAGGTTTGAGTGCAGTCTAATCCTTGAAAAGATAAAAACTGTAAGAACAGTGCCTTGTCCTCTATTTTAAAATTTAAGTTGACATCTTGAAAAATGAGATGAGAGGACAGAGAAAGGGGAGCAATTGATATTTCTTAAGAATGTTCTTGAGAATATTTCAGAATGGAACACCTGTCTCAAACAATCAAACTTTTGTCCACTGGGTGCCACTGTCTTCCTTACCAGGCTGTACCGCTAAGGGATTGCAGAAATACTGTGTTTGTGTTAAAGACCATGATTACTCATGTGTGTGTGTGTGTGTGTGTGTGAAGGAATATGTTTGCCTGCTATACATATTAAGGCTTCTTTTAAATGTCATTAATTTAGGATTTATCATAAGGATGTTGGGAATGCTAGCTGGCCTTCACTGGTAACCCAAATTGTGTATATTAGCCATGCAGCTGAGCACTGGCCAGATGGGCTGGCCCACTGGGGTAGAATGAAGTGGAGAGAGCAGAAGAAATGGCAACAACAAAGACTTGTGCTGGAACAAAGGAGTGGAAGCTTACAGTATTGTCAACCAGTGGATCTAGCTTTGCAAAAAGGGCTAATCCCACTGTTAGCCAAATCATTACCTCCTGGCTTTGCTTCTTAGAGAAGAACACGGAATTAACTCAGAATGGAAAGCATAGATGCCTGGAGTTGTTTCACCTGTTGGTCCTGAGCCTCAGTTTACTCAAACTGGATGTTTCTAAGGTCCCCGTTAGCAAGGTCTCCCTAAGGTCCACTAGGAAAAAGAAAAAAATTAGAAATAGTGAAGAGTTAAGGAGACCATGGCCACTCCCCTGGTGAGGTTGCTCAGTAACCAGAATTCTTTTTTGGGCTTCACTCTAGCTAACAATTATTCTGTCTTTCTCTGAAGTCATGCCACTATTGTCAAAATAAAAGCAATATGAGATCAGGATAATTTGCAGTTAACTTTTATCCCAAATGATAATAAATAACTCAAAACATTACCAAGTTTTGTTTAAGAAAATACTTGATTATATTTCCTGTAGGTGAAGATCAGTGGAAGGAAAGTCAAATGCCTGGAAATTGGGTAGTAGATAAAGAAAAAGGATGCATAAGAAAGGTAGGAAAAGTTCTTAGAATGTGAGAGAAAGAAGAAAAGTAAAAAGGAGTCTGGAGATGCCCATGAAAGGCAGTTTTCCCATGTGTGCTGGCTTCTCTCATCAGTGCCTACGGGGGACAAAAATGGGGCTCTGGTGGACTGCAGTTCGTGGCCATTCGCAAGTAAATAGACCCTGCAGATTTTGTGCTGAGACAGATTCTAAGAAAGTGTCAAGAAAACTCACAATTTCACAATGAAGCACTGTTCCAGATGCTCCCAGTGCAGAGTTCCTGAGAAAACACTCCTTTTGGTAGCAACTTTGGCCTCAAGTGTCCCCCATTCCTCAGGGCTTCTGGTTCCCGGCTCCAGCCTGCTCCACTAATTGCCAGCTTTATGACCCTGGGCAATTCACTTCATCTCCCCATCCACAGTTGTCTTATCTAGAAGGGAATAGACATGCTAATTTCAGAGGACTGTTGAGTAGATTAAATGAAATAGAGATCTGCCTCCTGGTAGGTGCTATGGTCTGAATGTTTGTGCTACCCTCAAATGCATATGTTGAAACCTAATCCCCAAGGTGGTGGTATTTGCAGGTGGGATGGGGGGGGGCGAATGGGATTGGTGTCCTTGCAAAAGAGGTGCAAGGGAGCTCCCTTGCCCCTTCTATTGAACCAGAAAGTGGGCCCTTACCATTGCTTTGATCTTGGACTTTCTAGCCTCTAGAACTGTGAGAAAGAATTTCTATGCTTATAAGCTACCTAGCTTATGGTATTTTGTTATAGCAGCCCAAATGGATTAAGACAGTAGGTTCTCAGTAAATATCAATTTATCTCTACTCCTAGCAGTGGTCATAACAGAACTGTGTGATTCCCTTCATTCCTTGAGCCACATCAATTAATCACAGTCCAAACTGATCACAAAAGTCTCTCTCTCTCTCTCTCTCACACACACACACCCCTATATGTGTATGTATAAGAAATTTCTTTCCTTACCTTACCTCTCGAAACATTTGAAAGATGGCCCAAATCATAACAGAGCAGTCCTTCTCCAAGAAGAGATCTTATAGTCTCTTGACCAGGAATAGCACCCCGTCCCTGCCCCTCCACCCACTGCCTAAGCTCCCCTGTCCTCATTTGACTGGCTTTTCCACCATCTAGCTTTTTATTCTATTCTTTCTCAGCTTGTCGTTCGGTAAAGGGACTTTCGCTCTTTAACCTTGTTTTTTTGTTCCTGCGTCATCTCTTGGGGTTCTTTCTGCCTAGTTTTTATTTTTTCCCAAACTGGGAACTGAATGAACAGGGCTAGTATCTGGTCATTTCAGAATTTTCTTTGACAAGCTGAGGATTGGGGAGGGTGGTCTGTGGTTATTCTCTCACCAAGGAGGTGAATCCAGGAACAACTATGTAGTTAGAGTTTTGGATATCCTGTGGATAATGTACCTAACAAAATATTACTTACATAATGAGTGTGCCATAAACACTAGCTGGGAAAGAGATTTTATACCTTGATGTTAGGGCTGGGAGGCAGGAGGCTGGGTAGGAACTTGACCTTTTTTCTAGCCATTGCTTCTCCCAGGTAGGGATGAGACATGGACAAGCCATGGCAAGGGGCCCCTTAGTGGTCTTTTACAGTATTTTTTCCCCTTTTGCTTCCATAAAGAGAAGTTTATTGGTTATACTCAAAATGCAGAGACATTCCAATGGAGAAGAACATGGTATTTTCATTTCCCAATATTTGGAAAAAGCATGTGTGAGCATTTTTCTTACTTCTTGGTAGTAGCTCATGTGCCAGTTGGGCACATGAAACATTTCCGAAGGCCGAGAATAAAACTAGTAATAGGGCATTGCTATATCCCCACTTGAGAGCTAACGTGACCAGTTAAGTCACATGCAAAGAAAATTCCTTTTCCTTTCTTTTTAGCCTTGGGATCTCCCTGCCTGAGGGTCTCCCCCACCATGAAGAATAACAGAAGCAATCCTGGAGACAGAGCATGAAAAGGGAGTGGGAAGGAGGGTGTCCAAGTTTGCACCCTACAGGAATGCATGCCTGAGACCAGACCCCTGCAATGCATTGTATGTCAGTGGTGGATAGAAAGTGGAGGAACTAACATTTATTAAGCACCTAGAGTGTTCTAGGTGCTGTCCTTAGATTTGCAGACACTTTATTGGATCTGTGCAATAACCCTACAAGAGGCACTGTTATTATAATCCCCATTTACTGTTGAGGACAATAAGACTCAAAAACATTGTTATTAGCCTCAGGTCATAGAGTCAATAAATGATGAATCTAGTATTAGAACCCAAGCAATTTTAAAATCAAAAGCCCCTATTAACAGCATGTGGTCTTAGGCTAAAGCCACATAACAGAAAGTTCCTGCAATGTAGCACTGAACTAAAAGAATTTACCTTGGTTCTCAAACTGGCACTCAGGGGGCTATTAGGCAGATTGCTGGGTGCCACTCCCAGAGTTTCTGCAGTAGATCTGGGGTAGTGTCAAGAATTTGCATTTCTAACAATTTCCCATTTAGTTTAAGCTGAGTGCCAGACACTAATTCAGACCTTCAGGCTGAGGTTCTTCTTCACCCTTGCCATGTGCCCCAGCTGCACGGGAGTGGCTGGATCAGTTAGGGTTAGCTTTGGGTGCATAAAACAGACAACCCAAATAAGACAAAGTAGACATCCAGTTTTCACTCACATAAAGTACGTCTAGACATGGACTTCCAGGACAGGGAGTTCCACAGCCCTTGGGGCCCTGAGCTTTGTCTCTTTCTGCCACAAGGATGGCTTCCTTCCTCAGGGCCAGGTGCTGCTGCAGGTGCCGCGGCCTGCTCACCTCTCCAGCGTCATGAAGAAGGAAGGGCAAGTGCAAGACAGGAATGGGCGACTGCCAGCTGAGCAGCCCCTTTAAGAGCTTTTCTGGAAACCTCAGTTAATGAATTCTTATATGTCACTGGCCAGCTCTATTTGTAAGAAGGCTGAGAAAGATGGGTATTTAGCTAGGCATGTCGCCATTCCTGAGACTGGAGATTCTTTTACTAAGAAGAGAAGAATGGATGTTTGGTTGGCAAATGGCAATCTCTGACACACTTAGCCAACCCCTTTACTGTATTATTGTACAGAATATATTGTCTGGGTAACCTCAATGTTCTTTTGTATGTGGTCGATTTTCCCAGAACTATTTGTTGAAGAGGCAATTCTTCACCATTGAATGATCTTGACATACTTGTCAAAAATCAACTGGCCGCAGATAACATTGGTTTATTTCTGGACTCTCGCTTCTATTCCATTGGTCTATAACTGTGACATTCAGAAGGTACTGCCACCTGGAAGTCCTAGTCATCAGATTTGTGCCTGGGAAGATATTTATGTTCTTAGGGTACTTCATATAAAAAGAGACAAATATAGGATATGCTTGTGTCAGCATCTCAAACTGAGACAATTGAAGTGAGGTTTTCTTCATTTGGTTTCTCAATTCTCCAAATCCCTGACATAATGACAATACCTGTAAAGATATGTCAGCAACTGGATGCCTTTTTAAAGTAGAAAAGATGTGGGAGGTATGACAAAAAATATTGTTCTGAGAACCCTGTGCTCCAGTTTGCAGAGAAAAAAAGCCAAGTCCCAAGTCAGTGGACGACAGCAGGAGCCACACCCTGAGACACTCTTGCTGTTGGAGTCTCCCGGCATGTAAGAGGTGGGGACAACTTACCTGTCGTCTTGATTTGAAGAAAGACGGCGTTATGTGGATGTTGTCCAAATGAACAGGAAAGTTAAAGGGAATCTGAGAGGAGGAGAAAAGGCAAAGGAAAGAATCATTCACTTCTGGAAAAGACGTATCGATTCCGATTGGCACCTGCACCTGCCCCCCTGGAGGCCCAAACGGACCATCGAGAGGACCCAGCTGGGAGCACTGGTGGCTTTGCAGCCTACTCAAAATCAAGAGCCAGCCAAGTTTAGTTTGTTTTTTTCTTTTTTGGATTTTGTTGGACAGCATTCAATCTTTCATTTACAAATATTCGTTGAGGGCCCAGTATGTGCCAGGCACCGTGCTACGAAGTGGGACTGCAGCAGTTAACAGGACTGATGAGATCCCCAATTTGTGGCGCTTGTGTTGCAGTGGGAGGACACAGGCAGCAAACACAGAAAATAAATAGAGCTTCACACGGTGTTAAGCGTCCTTTGCTGGGCCATGGTGAAGGGTGCCTTTGGGACTACACAGGACCTTCAGTCTCACCGGGAAGCTGGTTACTGGGAGTAACCAGTGGATTCTCATCCTTGAGAAGCTGGTGGTTGTGCGGATGTGTGTGTGTGTGCGCGTGCGCGCGTGTTCCACTCTTGTTTTTGACAGCAAACAAGGAACGCTAAGGCCAAGTTATTGCCCTAAGTTTGCTCAGGGTTCTTGGGACTCAGGTTTTCTCTTCAAGATGGGGTGTCCAAAGACTTCTTTGGCCATAAGGTAATAAGAATGTGCCACAAGCAATGAAACAGGACTCAAATATTCATAGCAGCTGGTAGGGAAGGAGGAAATAGTTCATAGTAACAGAAAAAGGAAGATTCTGATAATTAACTTTCTCTTAGAAGATTTAAGCACTTGGCTATGTTTACCTTCAATTCTTCAGGCATATCTGTGTGTTGTTATACAGGTTGGACTAGAAACAAACAAAAAAATCCACCAAGAACTAGTATGTTATGTTTGACTCTCATAACCAAGAAATTATCAATCATTTTATGCGTAAGGCCCTAAAATGAACTCCCATTATTTTCCTCTTAGTATATCTTAGTGCTCAATGTTCTTTAAGGTTAGAAATAGGAGGAACAAAGATCTTTACCAAATTTTTAGATACCGAATATGTGTATTGAGTGGCTAAAAATAATTTGATGCATACTAAGATTGTCCAAAAAATGCTGGTTTTTTTTCATTGTTTAAATGCAACAGTGGATCCCTTGATGTCAGGTTTTTTTGAAGTAGGTCATGTGCCTGGTAGGAGTATTCATTTCTGCAAATGCTCAGAAATTATGCCTGACATGCCAATCTGAAATCATGAGTTTTTGTGAATGAGTTTTTTGTTTTCTGAACTATTTTGAAGTCTACTTTAATGCCATAAAATCGCAAGCAGTCTATTTGACCTGGAATGGGTTCCTTATCACCATGAAACCTCGTTGAGGAACTTCATTAAAGAACTCAGCTGGCCACTGTTCTGGTGGATTTCACAGCAGACAAGTTCCCTCTTTTTAAAAAAATCAACAACCTCCCATTTAAGCAGATGTTAATCATCACCCTGTTACTGGGTTGGGGGCATAAATTAGGAGGCTCAGCGAATGTGAGGGAAAAAAATAAGCTGGTGAAGAGATGTGTTGTTTTGAATAGAGTGAGGCACAGTGACAAATCAGCTTTGTTGTTACTGTCAGTGCAGCCGGGGTGTGTGGACTGCTGGGCTGTTACATAACTAAAGACTTCCTTTTGCTTGTAAATGTCAAGATCAAACAGAGGTCAGTTTTAAATAGCTGACCGGGTGCTAATAAATGTGACTTTCTTGTCTTAGAAAAAGCAAAGGCCTGTCCCTTAAGAATCATGGCTCTGTTGATAAAGGTGGTGTCTTTTTTGTGTTGGCTTAACCTGCATTTACCCTGGGATGGTAAACTAACTTTCACCTCGCTTAATGTCTACAGGTAAGTTAGAAAGTTAGGTATGTGCTTTCGTTCAATTATTCATTTATTCATTCAATAAATATTTACTGTTAGCTAGCCATTCTATTAGATACTCCTATCTATTTCTCATGAATTTCTCCAAGCGGTCCTGGAAAATTGCATATGCTATTTTGCAAATGATGGAAGCTCCTTTGTGGGCTTGGAGCCCTTTGCTTCTTTTATATGCTCTCCTCGGTGGTTTGGGTTGCAGGAACACAAGCTGCTGAGGAGGATCCAGGCTTCACCCTCAGTCCAGATCTTCCCTGGCCCCAGACCCGACTGTCTGACTGCCTACTGAGAAGCTCCACCAAGATTCTCACAGTCAACTCAAGCTCCACTGCTCCAGAATTCCACTTGTCTGCATCCTGCCCCAAAGCTGTTCCTTCTCCCACATCCCTTAGGCGAGTGATGGGTGCCACCAGTCACCCTGCTGCTTTCATTCTTTCCTTTTCCTCACCCCTCATGTCCAGTCAATTGCTGAGTACTGTGTACAATGACTCCCAAGTAGTTCTTATATACATCTTCTTTTCTCTGTCTCCTTCATCATTGCCTTTGGCCAGGTCACCACCTCCAGCGGCCTCTGCTGATGTTACCTTCACTGTGGCCCTTGTCTAAGGACTCCCCAACATCACGAGCAGAGTGAAGATTCTCCAACACAGACCTGATAGTTCCCCTCAGCTTTAAACCCTAAATTAGCCCCCTTTCGCTGTCCACATTAAATCGCTACTCCTTACCAGATCTTACAATGCCATTTATGATCCGACCACCTACTTGTTTCTCCAGCGTTACTTATACCCCTCCGTGCATACCACTATTAGACCACTTTCAGTTCCTTGCATGTATCATGCTCTTACCTTTGTCACCTAAGAGAAACAAAGGGCTTGCTCCTTAGAGTCGAATTGTAATTAGCACATCCTTACCCCTGCGTCTGCCTATGCCTTCCCCACTCCGCTCCCGCTACTTCTTCTCACTCCCTTTCTCATTATCCAAAAAACCCCAAGAAACTCCTCCTTTTCAGAACTTTAGTTAGATGCCACTCCCTCCAAAATGCATTTTTTGTCCTTCAAGTTTGGGTCAGACATCTTTCCTAGGTGCTTTCATAATCTCTCTTCCACTTCCCACCTGCCACAAATAATAATTGTCTGTCTGTCTCCCACTACACCATTTGTCATTTGTCCTGGGGAAGCAGCTCAGACAGTAACTCCCCTGAAGTCCCAGATGAAGTTAGGGTCACCGCCTGTCTCTCTCATTCAAAGCCCATGTTCTCTCCACTGTGACGCCCGGAGCTGGCCTGTAGGCAATGGAGAACATTGAAGGGTTAGCATGAGGTGTGCTCAGATTTGTGTTCAGGAGAGAAAGCTCTGAGGTTACTGAGGACAGGTATGAGAGACAAGAGCCAGACATACCAATGTGTAGGTGCCTGAGAAAATCCAGTTTAGAAATGATAAAGCCCAAAATCATTGGTGGAGAGAAAATAGAGCAAGAAATATTTATGAGTTGGATTTGGTGATCAATTAAGTAGAAGAACTGAGGGAAAAGTAGGATTCCAGATTGATCACAAGTTTCAGATGACTGTGTGACCTGGGGTCACTCAACTGTCTTTTATTTGAATCATTAGATGTTAAGGATGATTCAGTTTCTATGGAAGTTTCCATATAGGTTCAATTTATCATGTATGCTATGGACTTTTTGTCAAAGTTTTGGATGATATCAGGTTTCCTTATTTAGATCTTCTGAATCTTATAGTCCTTTGATATTACTTCAGACCCTAAACCCTTTTCCTAGAAATAGGTTTTTCTTCTACCCATTTTTCAGTCCCTGGGGTTTTGGGGAGAAAATGTGGATGACAATGCACTTTGTGTATTAAAATCTCATTCATTAGCCTTAGGAACAGCTTAATGTATAAAGTTGGAGTTACACAAATGCAAGTCTAGTGCAGAGGTTTTCAAAATGTGGTCCAGGAACTCCTAGAGGTAGCTGGCATCCTTCAGGTAATCATCAGAGTTAAAACTATTTGCATAATTATGCTAATATGTTATCAGCCTTTTCTAGTATCAATCTTTCATGAATAGACCAGAGTTTTCCAGATTCCACATGACAGACTGAATGCAGCAGCAGATGTGAGAATTCAGCCGTCCTCTATTAAGCTGAACATTAAGGAGATTCCCAAATTGTAAACAAGACCACTATTTTTACTAAGATTTCTTTTTGTTTTATTTGTTTTAGAGATGAGTTATTTTTAATGAAATATGTTATGTTAGAATATACTGATTTATTATTATTTTTAAACAGATTAATAGAAGTACTTTTAAAATTTCTAAGTTTTAATTTCCAATATAGTAAATATCAGTAGATATAACCCATGTGAACAAAAGCTCTTTAAAGTCCTCTATAATGTTTAAAGGTATAAAAAGGTCCTGAATAAACAGTTTGTGAACTGCTGATTTAGTGACTCTGTAGTATGTGATTTAAGGAGAATGTGAATCATGATGGAAACCACCATTCCATAAAATGGATAGTAAATTAAAATAAGTTTGGTTGATAAACAAAACAGTAAATGCTAAACAGAATCCCTAAAGAGGGAATCCCATCAGTCGCTGGCAAACCTGGGCCGTTGGTCACCCTGTCATTGAAAAGAAAATACCCTTCCATTAGTATTAGGAAATCAATGAAATGAAGTTTCCTTATTCATACTTGCACAAGGCCATGAATGAAAGAAGGATTGTTCGCGTTGTGAGACTCTTCTCTTTCATCCTCCCACCCCCACCAGAATTTGTGCGTCTCAGTTCCCTGGAGCCGGGTTGTCCTTTCCCCTCACTGAGTCTCTCCACTGCATGTCTTCAGCTTCTCCAGCTTGTATTCACAACCCCAACCCACTCACATGTGCCCTGTGTGGGCACTGAATTTCTAATTCTAACAGGATCATTTTAAATTCATCGCACACCCAGGCAGAAATATGCCCTTTTCAGAATTGTGTAAAGGAGGAGAAGGTAATGAAGGGCTGCTCTCCAGTTTTGCCTAAGATTGAGACCAGGATCTTGGTTTCAGTAGTCGGATTGGATCTACTCAGTCAAGGAAAACTACCTCCAGGGAGTGCTCCTTAACTTGGTGTGCACCAGGAAGGCATTTGTTGAGGATGACTGATTACACAGACTGTAGTATGTAAATGCATATAGAGAAAACTCCCGGAGGATATACAGTGGGTTATGAAACCAATTTCTAATTCTTCCTCTCTAAGGAACTGGTAAAAGACCCTTACCCAGTAGAACTAAAGGAGCAATTCTCATCTGCTCTGGATTTTAATTTCAGGTCCTGGGACTTCAGTGGGTTCTCTTCTATCCTACTCAAGATCTCTACTTCTTACTTCAGAGTCCCTCATGATCTGTGTCTGTGCCTATGTCCTGTGTCAGCAAAAAAAGTCTCTGAAGCTTCACTAACCTTGGCTACCCTCAAATATGTTTCCCCAAATAGTTCCCTTGAGAACTCCAAGGGCCGTGGCATCATCCTGAGGCTCTGAGTGTGTGGGCCCTTCTCCCCTCCCCATCTCTTATTCCTGTGTCCTTACCGTGAGTGTCTTATGCTTTCTTTGGAACCCACCCATACTCTAAAGAAGCAGTCAGTCGAATTGTGATTCCATTCTCGTGGGAACATTAACTTCCTGTTTTAAAATTCAATCTGGGAACTGTTGCCTTCCTCATTCAATCAAAGTAGGGGACGCTATCTCCTAACTTCAGGGGACTTTCCCTGAAGTTGCTAATTTTTGTTTCCAAAACCCTAAACCCATCAAAGAGACTAAAAAAGGGACTTCAGAGAAAGGGGGACCCCTGAGAGAAACTTAAAGACAGCAGAATGCACTTCCCCCCACCTGAGAAGTGGAGAGTCAGCTCTGTGACCCCACCAGCACGGGAGCCTGTTCCTCGCAAGTATTCTGAGAGCGTGCCAGGCTCAGAGGCACTGCCTGTGTCCTAGGAACAGCTCCTAGTCCCCCGCAGTGCAGCCGCAGTGCCAGCTCATCTGTAGGACCTCTGCTTGGGGGCAAGGGGTTTCTGAGCAATGACCAGGGTGGGATCAGAGAGGCTTCCCAGTGCCCTGAGGATGTAGAGGCTCCCAGGTGGGTGAGCAGCTCTGGGGGGAGGAGGTTCTCAAGAATAATTGTCTGTTGCCAGGTGGGGACTTTGAGTTGAAATAAATAGGATTTACAGATAATAAAAAATGTGATATGTCTGGCACACTTAAGTTTGTGGACTGAGAGCTGTCTGCATTATACCTGGCAACAGTAGCTCTATTTTTGTTAAATACTTTATGTCCAACAATTAGTTGCCTTTAATTTCTCAGAACCTGATATTACTGTGTTTTGATTTTTATATTCAACTGTTGACCTTTACATCCAAGTCAGTGATTGATTGCCTCACCCTTTCCAAGTCTCTTCATTTCTCTCTGGCATTCTTATCTATTCATAAGGCCTAGAAAACTTTTTGGGAGATTAAAGAAATCTCAGGTATCCTTTTGCCTGGACCCCTAACTTTATATTTCAATTATTGATTGACCTTTTGGCAAATATTTTTATTTTCACTCAGAGTTTAAATGATTTATTTATTTTTTATTTATTTTTTATTTTTTCTTTATTATTCTGGGTTTCCCCCACCCAAATAATTTGGGGGTGTTATGGGTTGAATTTTATGTCCCCCCAAATTCATGTTAAAGTTCTAGCTTCCAGTTCCTCAGAACATGACTTCATTTTTAAAAAGGGTCATTGCAGTTGTAATTAGTTAAGACGAGGTCACACTGGAGTAGGGGCCCACCCTAGTCCAGTATGACTGGTGTCCTTATAAAAGGTGTCCTTATAAAAAGTGGAAATTTGGACACAGACACTCACACAGGGAGAAAGCCATGTGAAGATGAAGGCAGAGACCAGGCCGATGCTCCCACAAGCTGAGGAATGCCCAAGCTTGCCAGCGAGGCACCAGAAGCAGGAGAGGGGCATGGCCTAGATTCTTCTTCATAACCCTCTAAGGGAACCAACCCTACAGACACCTTAGTCTTGGACTCATAGCCTTTAGAACTGGCAGACAATACGTTTCTATTGTTTATGGCTGCGGTCCCCAACCCCTGGGCCATGGCCCGGTACTGGCCAGTGGCCTGTTAGGAACCAGGCGGTATGTCACCACCTGAGCTCCGCCTCGCCTCCCCGTCTGTGGAAAAGCTGTCTTCCATGAAACCGGCCCCTGGTGACAGAAAGGTTGAGGACCGCTGGTTTAGGGCATCCAGTTGGTGCATTCTCTTATGCCGGCCCCAGCGCACTGGCACAGGCAGATAACTGCGCCTCTCATCCTGGGCCCTTGGAGGTCTATTTTAAGATGTGTGTAAACCTAGAAATGGCTGGAAATAACTTGTTAAAGGCAAAAATACTAATAAACGTAAAAATCTGTTTTGTCTAGGTTGGGGTTAGGATGAGGAATTTGTTGTTTGTTTTAGCTGTAAAACTGAAATGAGACCAAACCAGTTCTGTGAGTTAAATGTATCTTTAGACAAAGGTGTTCCTGCCCATTCCATAGGTGGAAGACATAGTTTTTTTAAGTGCTTGCCTTTGTTGTTTGTTGCCAGGAAATTGCATAGTTTGTGGTGCTAATCCAAGTCAGCTTGCAAAGCATTTAGCACAAGGGAAGCTTTGTTTTCAAATTAAGTCCCTCCTCTCTCTGTAGCATGAGCTCTACAAGGTTTGACAAGCCTTAATTTGTTTTTGTGTGGCTTTTGAGTGACACTGGAAATCTATTCTGCAATATTAATTGCTGAGTATACATGTGTGGGTAATGGAGGAGAAAATCTAGGAGAATAGACAATGAGAGAAGACAAAAAAAATTTACATTAATTAATAGGGTGGTTTTGATACTTGTACTCGGTGATGGATTGGGTAGATGGCGAGGAAAGAGTGTTTTATCTTTGTGGCTTAAACATAAAGATGGGTAGTAATGTTTACTGAAAGAGGGAAGTTTGGGGAAGGAATAGATTATGAAGAGTTCATTGCAAATATGTTAATTCTGAGATGCCCAGTATCCACTGAAGTGAATATCAAGTAGATTGTTGGATATTTACATGAGTCTGAAGTTGAGTGGTTGTACAATCAAAAACTGGGAGTCATCAACATGTGATTAGTGTTAAATCATGGTACCTAGTTACTTAGAGACTAAGAGTATAAAGAAGGCAGAGAGGAGGACCTAGGATCAAACCTCCAGATCTTAATATTTAGAAGATCAGAAGAAGAGGAAAATTCAGCCAAGAAAACTTAGAATCAAGAAGAAATCGAGACAATTGTGTCCTAGAAGCAGAAAGAGGAGAGTGTTTCAAGAGGCTTGGGATGCTCGAATGTGTAATATTTTACTGGGAGGTTGGATAAGATGACTAGAAAATTTTCCATTGCATTTGGTTAAATGGAAATCAGAGGTAACTTTGACAAGATCAGTTTCAGTAGAGTTGTGGAGGGCAGAAGCCAGAATGAAAGAGAGATTGGGAAAGGAACACAATTTAGCACTACCGGCACCCCTGTTCCTAACTAACTCTTGTGAAAATTTTTCCATAATGAGAGAGAGACATAGAGATAGAGATAGAGGTAGAGACAGAGATAGAGATAGAGGTAGAGACAGAGATAGAGATAGAGGTAGAGATAGAGTTAGAGGTACAGACAGAGATAGAGATAGAGGTAGAGACAGAGATAGAGATAGAGGTAGAGATAGAGTTAGAGGTACAGACAGAGATAGAGATAGAGGTAGAGACAGAGATAGAGGTAGAGATAGAGTTAGAGGTACAGACAGAGATAGAGATAGAAGTAGAGATAGAGATAGAGGTAGAGATAGAGTTAGAGGTACAGAGATAGAGGTAGAGATAGAGATAGAGATAGAGGTAGAGGTAGAGGTAGAGGTAGAGGTAGAGGTAGAGGTAGAGAGAGACATGGGGGCAGGGGGTGGGGAACAAGCACAGGGCCAGTGGCAGGGTGAAAGATTTCTACAAATCTGAGACTCAGAATCTAGGGATGCCTTTACTTCCCAGTTCAATGAACCAGTTTCTTTTTCTCTCTCTTTCTTTCTTTCTTTCTTTCTTTCTTTCTTTCTTTCTTTCTTTCTTTCTTTCTTTCTTTCTTTCTTTCTTTCTCTCTCTTTCTCTCTCTCTCTCTCTCTCTCTCTCTTTCTCTCTTTCTCTCTCTCTTTCTCTCTCTCTTTCTCTCTCTTTCTTTCTTTCTTTCTTTCTTTCTTTCTTTCTTTCTTTCTTTCTTTTCTCTTTTTAGAGATGGAGCCTCATTTTGTCACCCACACTGGAGTGCAGTGGATGATTATAGCTCACTGCAGCCTTGTACTCCTGGGCTCAAGCGATCCTCCTGCCTCAGCCTCCTGTGTAGCTGGGACTACGGGTGCATGCTAACATGCTTAGCTATTTTTTTTTATTTCAGCATATTATTGGGGTACAAATGTTTAGGTTACGTATGTTGTCTTGCCTCCCCCCCAACCCCCGAGGCAGAGCTTCAAGTGTGTCCGTCCCCCAGACGGTGTGCATCACACTCATTATGTATGTATATACCCATCCCCTACTCCCCCCGCCCCGCACCTGCCCAACACCTGATAAATGTTATTCCTATATGTGCACTTAGGTGTCGATCAGTGAAACCAATTCGCGGATGAGTACATGTGGTGCTTATTTTTCCATTCTTGGGATACTTCACTTAGTAGAATGGGTTCCAGCTCTATCCAGGAAAATACAAGAAGTGTTATATCACCATTGTTTCTTATAGCTGAATAGTATTCCACGGTATACATTTTTTTGTAGAGACAGGGTCTGTCTATGTTGTATATGCTGGTCTTGAACTTCTGGCCTCAAGTGATCCTCTGTCTCAGCCTCCCAAAGTACTGGGATTATAGGCATGAGCCACTGTGCCCAGCCAATTCTCTTTTTAATCTAAGCCAATTTGCATTGGGTTTCTGTAACATAACTAGAATGGTTCTGACAAATAGGTGACATACCTGAAACTGGAAAACAGTACAATTTCCCACCTAAAGAATTCCTCCTACTTCTTTTGTTGGCTGTAGCCATGGAAGAAAAGGACAAACAAGGCTCTCAGAGGTCAGAACTAGAGTCAAATAGTTTGGCTGCCTCTGCTCACTGCACTGCCAGGACAGTGAAGCTTTTCTATCTCTGAGCAATAGAATGCGGAATTTCCAATGGCTGGTGACAATTGTAAGCTGTAAGTTCTTTCCCTTGCCCTGACTGTCCTGTTTTTCCCATATATTGGGCGTGTTAGGGATGGCACATTTTTAATGTAGTTTTAGGTGCCATATCATGAGAATTTTCGCACATAATTTGGAGATCTGAATGTGGAGCTAAATTCAGTAACTTGATGTGACTTTTTCGGCTTGTCTCCATTTGGGAGACAGTGAGTGCATTTTTGGATTGACACAGAATAGAGGCACCCACCATATCATGCAGGAGCATTCTGGGAAATGCATGCATGTGTGGGCATAATGTGTAATTGTGTGGAACACCCAGGAGGTGGACTGTAGTTTGCTGTCTTTACGTCTGCCTTATCTGGAGAATGGCTTTTTCTCTGACTCTGATCTTGTAATAATTCTGTGACTGTGAATCACAGTTTTCCCGCTAGAGGGACTGACCTTTAAGCACATGACATAGGTTCAGTCTATTCTGATATCCCATTCTTGACCATAAGAATTGGTGCAGAAGTCACTTGAATAAGTAAGATGGGCCGAATAGAGTTCTTTTTCAATTTTTACTAAAAGACGCATTGCATTACTATTGACACCATGAAACTGAAAGTCTGTAGGTAACATTTTCCCACTGTGTGAAAACAGCTTGTCTACAGTGGGAACTAATGAGGCCAACACATAGGAGGAGCACTAAGATATAGATATGGAAAGAGACAGAATACTATAATTCTATTTGAGTTTGTGGAATCTAATTGTAAATGAAGCAATACCTGCTTCTGACTTCCCAGTTATACAAGCCAATCATTTTTTCTGTGCCTTTTCAAAAAAGAATAAGATTGTAAGAGAGAGACAACAGTAGGGGTAGGTGATAATTTTAAGAAGTTTGTCTGGGAGAAGCAGCAAATAAATGGGATGATAGTGGAAGGGAAGGAAAGGGAGGTTGAATGGACATCTTTCATTCATAGAAATTACTATGACATGTTAATATGCTGAATGGAGTCCTCCAGAAAGAGTAAGATAGGAAATGCAGAAGTAGATTGGGTGGTGGGGTGCATAATCACGGAAGCAAGACTTTGTGACAGGTAGCGGTGATGGGATCCAAAGCCAAGTGGAAGGACCAGCCTTTGATAGTCAGAAGAGTATCTTCTCCGTTTGTTTGGTAAGAATGCTTTCCTCTTCAAATAATGGAAACCCAATTAAAGAAATACAGTGAAACCAGCTGTCATCTCACATAATAGTAAGTCCAGAGGCAGGGGAGTTTCAGAGTTGGTTAATTCAGTGGCTTAAGAATGTCACCAGGGACACAGATGCTATCCATCCTTTGCTCTACCATCCTTAATATGTTGACTGTTGTGTCATGCTTGTAAGATATCAGCAGCAATTCCAAGCATTATATACAGTTAAAACATCATCCTGATAAAAAGAGATGTGCTTCCTCCAGTGTGTCTTTTTAAAAATCTGGTAAAATCCTCCTCAAGCTCCAGGGGCACCTACTGTATTGAGTAGAGAATTGAGCCGTTGCATGCCCATGTCTAAAGTAAACTCTCAAATCTGGGAAGGAGACCAACATGGCCAGCTTAGTTCAATCATGATTCCTGCTCTGGGGCTGGACAAGGCCAAGGCCCCTAAACACGTGGCCACTAGCTAATCCAAGCTGGGTTTTGGTTACCAAGGGGCAAATGGCGAAACAACTATTGGGAAATGAATTAGCAATGTCTGCTACAGTAGGGTTTGTATAATATATTAGCCATTGAGGGAGTAGCCATCTGGCAGCTTCTATTTTTTAAATGAATTATTAATGAGATTGTCAATTGGAGTGAGGGGTAGGGGGGGAATTTTGAAGAGAGAGGGAAGTATGAAATGATATTTGAGGAGAAAGTCAAGGGAAATAAATAGTTATCTCAGAGAGGAGAAAAGCCAATTGATTAGGAGAAAAATATAATGGTATTTTGATTTCAAGGCAGTATTGAGTATCCATCTGAGATTGTGTTTATTAATTTAAAATGAAGCTAGTCAATCCAATTTTGTGAGTTTTTTTCTAATAACATTCAATGAATGGATATAATACTAACAATTTTATAAACCTGAACCCCAGTTACCCCAGGTTAAGGTACTAGACAACTAAGGACAACCCTTATTCCCCAGAATTCACTGAAATTTTTCAAACTAGCTAATCCCAAACCTGCTTACTTGACTCATCTGCCTCATCTTAAGGAAGCCAGAATAAGAGCTACAGGTTTGTAGTACAACTTGAAATCAGGTTGTGTGATGTTTTATTCTTTCTGCTCAAGATTGTTTTAGTTCTTCAGGGTCTTTTGTGCCTCCATACAAATTTTAAGGGTTATTTTTTTTTCTATTACTGTGCAGAATGTCACTGGTATTATGATAGGGATTGCATTGAATCTGTAGATCACTTTAATTAGTGTAGATATTTTAATAATATCAATTCTTCCAATCCATGAGCATGTTTCTTCTTTAATTTCTTTCAACAATGTTTTATAATTTTTTGTAAAGATCTTTCACTTCTTTGGTTAAATTTATTCCTAGGTGTTTCATTTCTTTATTTCTTTTGTAGTTATTATAAATAGATTGCTTTCCTGATTTCTTTTTCAAATTGATTGCTGTTTGCATATAGAAATACTACTGCAACATTATTAAGTTCATTTATCAGTTCTAAGATTTTTTTGGTGGAATCTTCAGGTTTTTCTAAACTTAAGATTATATCATCTGCAAACAAGGATAATTTGGTTTCTTCCTTTTCAATTTGGATGCCCTTTGTTTGTGCTTGTCCTTCTTCAGAGGACCTTCTAGGGATTCTAAGCTGACTGACTATTTTGTTCCTTGAGCCTGACCACTTCAGTCAACTCAGCGCCAGGAGATGCTCTAAGCCCAGTCTTGCCATGAGTCTCTCGAGGGCTCTGAGGCTGATGCTGCTTTCTGGCCCAGCTGGACTTGAGGAAGACTCAAGGAAAGTATTTGGGCTATGTGGGAACACTTTCCAGGCACCTGAGTCCAAAGACTGTCCCCATGGCCCAGGCGGGCATGCCTTCCAGCTGGTCTCTGCACAGGCAGGATGGGTCCCTGACTATAGCAAGAGGGGCTGAATTCAAGACTGAGCCCTTTCAGAGTCTGCTGTGGGAGAGAGGCTGTGGGCCTCTATCATTGGCTCAGATGGGTGTCCATCACTCAGCAGGTCACTACACAGTTGGGTAGTTCCTTGACTACAATAGGAACGGCTCTTGCTGGGATTCTCTGTGGGATAGAGACTGGCATGCCTGTCATGTTGGCTCAGACTGGCACCATGTCCCAACAGGTTCCTGCACAGACAGGATAATTCCCCAACTACAGCAGAAGGGTCTGGAGCTGAGACTGGGACCCCCTGGAATCTGCTGTGAGACAGAGGCTAGAGAGCCCAGTCTTGGCTCAGAGGGGTGCATGTCACCAAGGAAGTTCCTGCACAAATAGGTTA
This sequence comes from Mirza zaza, assembly GCA_008750895.1. NCBI lineage: Eukaryota > Metazoa > Chordata > Mammalia > Primates > Cheirogaleidae > Mirza > Mirza zaza. The sequence continues at coordinate 118,895 of VSMD01062735.1, read as the reverse complement.
GTTCCCTGACTGCAGCAGGAGGGTCCAGAGCTGAGACTGTGCTCCCTCAAGATCTACTATGGGATAGAGGCTAAAGAGTCCCATCTCATTGGCTCAGAGGGCTCATAGCTCCCAATAGGTCCCTGCACAGACAGGATAATTCCCTGACTGCAGCAGAAAGGGCTCTAGCTGAGACTGGGCCCCATCAGAATCTGCTGTGGGGCCAGGGCTGGGGAGCCTGTCTCATTGGCTCAGACAGGTATGCATCTCCCAGCAAATTGCAATATAAATGGGATAGGTCCCCAACTGCAGTGGGAGATGCTGGGGCTGAGATTTGGCATTATTGGGATCTTCTGTGGGGTGGGCAAGCCCATCAAGGAGGCTCAGACTCCCTGGGCTGTAAGATATGGGCAAGTCTCCATCTGGGTGCTTGTGTGAGCAGCTCTAAGCTGAGACCTCAGCTGAGTAAGGCTAGAGCAGCACTGGAGGGCAACTTTCAAGTTCACTACTGAGACTGATGTTAGGGGGCAGTTGAGTCTTTCTGCCAAGACACTAGTGTGCACAATTCCTTCTGGACCCCTTGGCAGATGGTTTTGTTTGCAGGCTCAAGGCCAAATGAGGCTGTAGCCAAGCCCCTTGAGGAACTGAGCCATTTCTGGGCTTGAACACAGAAACAAGCTCAGCAGAGCAGATTAGCCAACTGGCTATTAGTCTGTACTCTCAACAATGACCCTCCTAGGTCTTGGGCTCCATCAGGCTTTCCCCAAATCCTACCTGAATCCTGAGGCTCCTATGTAGAGACTTTTGACTGCATCTATATGTAGAATTCCTATTGTTATGGGAGAATATGAGCAGGTTACCTTCTATTCTGCCATCTTGGTGATATCACCTAAAAGCATATAACTTGTTTGAGTTTCACAGATTAACAGCTGGAGAGAAATTTTACTTCAGAATGAATTATATCTTGAATCTTACTCATATCTGATTTAGATGATATTAATTATTAGGTAAGACTTTGAACTTTAGACTTTAAAGTGGATGCTGGAAAAAGTTAAGATGGAGGTTGATGGGGTCACATAAATTTTCATGTGAGAAGGACATGAATTTGGGGGCCAGGAGTAGAATGCTATAAACTGAATTGTTGTGTTGCCCCAAATCCATAAGTCCTAATTTTCAATGTAATGGCATTTGGAGGTCGAGGCTTTCAGGTAATTAGGTTTAGATAAGGTCATGAGGGTGGAGTCCCCATAATGGGATTAGTGCCCTTATAAGAGAAAGAGACCAGAGTTCTAGCTCCCTCTGCCATTTGACAATAGAACAAGAAGGCAGCCATTTATAATCCAGGAAGAGGGCCTTCGCCAGTAGCCAACCATGCTGATACCCTAAAATCAGACTTATCTCTTCCAGAAGAGTGAAAAATAAGTGCTTGTTGGTTCAGCCACCCAGTCTATGGTATATTTTGTTATATCAGCCTGCACTAACAAGGACACTTATCTTCAAGTTAGCTGATTCTTCATATGCCAGCTTATATGCCAGGTTCGTTGAACTCTTCTAGTGAATTTTTCATTTGACCCGTTGTGATTTTCAACTCCAGAATTTCTACTTGATTCTTTTTCACAGTCTCAGTTTCTTTATTGATAGTCCCCACTTGCTTATACATTATTCTCCTAATTTCCTTTACTTCTTTGCCCATGGTTTCTTTTACCTCTTTGAGCATATTCAGGACAGTTAATTTAGAATCTTTGTCCAGTAAGTATAGACTTTACTCACTGGACTTCCTCAGGGATGATTTCTGTTCATTCCTCTTTTTCTTGTGAATGGGTCATATTTACTTTGTAAGGCTTGTAATCTTGTTAAAAACTGGATATTTTTAATATTGTAATGTCATAACTCTGGAAATTAGATAATACCTCCCCCTCCCCAAGAATTGTTGTTGTTATTTGTTGCTTTTTGAGGACTATAGTCATACATTTTTTAGTGACTTTTTAAAACTAATTTTTCAAAGACTGTATTCCTTGTCATGTGTGGTCACTGAAGCCCTTTTTTCATTATTTTTGTATTCCCCCAGTGACCTGACAAAGATTTCCTTCTATATCAGTCTCTTCATTCATCAAGCACTTCTCTGGAAGCTGAATATATTCTACTGTACTCCAGAGTTCTAAAATGGTTGATTCTGACAATTCTTTCCAGCTCAATGGTTATTTTTGTGGCAGGACCAATTTCTGAGGCTTCCTACTCTGTCATCTTCTGTGATGTGCAAGTCATTTTATTTTAACTATTAGTTAAATATGATTCTAAAAACATATATCATTACTCTTTCTTGACTTTGTCAATATGGTACAATAGATACAGTTTCTTTCTTTGACTTTTAAAATATTGCAATATCTTTATAGTGTCCTTTTGTTCAACAATGGGTAAATATTGAAAGTTGAATTTTCTGAGTAGATTTACACAGCCTCAAATGTATAATATAAAAGTTGTTATTTTGCTTTACACAGTTCTTTTTTTTTTTTTTTTTTTGAGACAGAGTCTCATTTTATTGCCTGAGCTAGAGTGCCATGGCATCATCCTAGCTTACAGCAACCTCAAACTCCTTGGCTCAAGCGATCTTACTGCCTCAGCCTCCCAAGTAGCTGGGACTACAGGCATGTGCCACCATGCCCAGATAATTTTTTCTATATATATTTTTAGTTGGCCAATTAATTTCTTTCTATTTTTAGTAGAGATAGGGATCTCCCTTTGCTAAGGCTGGTTTCTAACTCCTGACCTTGAGCGATCCGCCCACCTCAGCTTCCCAGAGTGCTAGGATTACAGGCGCCTGGCCAACACAATTCTTAAGATGAATGTTGTTCATGCTTTCAAAACAACCTCATCTTTCCAAACTTTTTAGGACCATGAGGGAAAGGGATAGAGGCCTAGTCTTCGTATCAGAGATAGAATATTAGCTTCCCAACATCATGTGACCCATAAGTTTCAGCAAAGGTAACTAAGTAGGATATACAAAAATTGATCATTTAAAGAATAGATGCATTCCTACTCCCTTTTTTGTAAGCAAATACCTGATGCAAAGTGAGACTGAGCTTTCTGTTTTTATGCTCTTTCAAAACAATTACTCTGTAAAACCAAGCAGTTTTTATTTTAAAAATAAATAAAAAAGCAATAAAAAGGAAACAATGTCCAAGGTCCCCAGAGTCTTGAAGTTCAACTCTACATCTTGCAGCTTCTAACTTAGATTTCCTCTTACTTACATTGATGCCTTGTTTCCTATCCCATAATTGAATTTGAATTTAGGCAACATTCCTAAGGGTTTCCCAAATTGATAATTAAACTTTAAAAAGCTCTAAAACCCCCATGAACACAATGGAGTAAATTCAAGATGGCAGCTAGCACATTGTGATTCAGCAGTAGAGCATATAATCTTTTATGCAGTGCCCAAATTTAGAAAAAGAAAACTCAGATGTATAGTTTTTATTTTAATCTCATTTCTTTTCTGTTTTTTCCTTTGAGATTACCTGGCTTATTCAATGGGCCATTTGCAAAGGGCCTGGGGAAATACCAATTGTCCTATGCTGATGAACAATTTCACTATTATTTAATGGAATCCAACAGGATTATTATTTCTTGCTACAACATGTGCACATGAGAAGAAAAAACATAAAGTCCCTTTGTACTTCTTTTGATGTGAAGTTGCATATGAGAATTAAGAATCATAGCTCAAAAAATGAACAAATGGAAAAAGCTTAGCAACAATTGCTCCTTACCAATTTGATTGTGTCTTGTTGCAAGTTTTGACAGAATTCTCCATCCATTCTTCTGAAGAATTTGTTGTCTAGTTTGAATACATACGACTGGAGAACTAACTGATAAAAATATAGCAAAGTAGCGTAAAATGCTATTAGGACACCAGGGTCATAGAGTCAGTGAGTGTGTGGTTAAGAACAAAACATAAATCTCCTGACTCCATGTCAGAGTTTCTTAGAGTTAAGCTAAACCTAATCTAAACATAGTTGAGTCAAAGGAATAGTCAGTCAGAAACTCCTTACAAAAAAGAGGGTAAATAGATGGGGTGGCACCTATACAAAAAGAAAGCAAGGTGGCAGAACAGAGAGGTTTCTCAGGTCTTAGGAAAAAGAAAATATTAGTAAGTTTCCTTTAGGTATATAAGTTAACATGCTTAGAAAGATTGCTGAAGTCCATATGATAAGGGAAGAAACATCATAGCCTTTATTTTGGAGGGACCCTCAGAGTTAGAGTATGATATAAAATCCAGGGACTAAGGCAGACCAATGTATAATAGATCCAAATCTAATCACTTCTTGTTAGCTGTGAGATCCTATGCAAGTTAATTCACCATTAAAGCATCTAGTTCCTCAATCTTTAAAATGACAATAAAAAATACAGACAAAACCACTTGCAAGGTTTTGAGCAATCTAATAAGGTAAAAATACATACATAGCACCCAACAGAATGCCTGGTATAGCGTAGCTACCAAATCAATGTTAGTTTGCTGTTTTCCATAGACTTTTCTCACTGGTCATCAAGAGCATGGAATCTTGGAACTAGACAGTATATTAGTAGAACACTTATGACAGCAAGTAATAGAAAACTCAGCTCCTTAAATGAGGAAACTGATTGGTTTAGTAAGCATAAGTTGCAAAGTAGGGTGTGCTTGAAGACTGGTTGATAAAGCACTTTAACAGTGTCATCAAGAACCCAAGTTTTTTCTGTGGTCCACTCCTCCTTTCTGAATATAGATTCATCATATGCCTGATTTTCCTGATGTTTATAGGAGAACTATAGTAGCTTTCACATCTGTTAGGTGAGAGAGATCTTCTCCAAGTCACACTCCATTTCTGTGCATTGTGGGTGACCCAAATCCGGCCACATCTCGTTATATAATAATATTGCCAGAGACAAGCCAGGTTTTGATCAGTGCAGGCCCTGATTCCTGAACCAGTCAGCAACAAAGAAGATGGGATTGTCATGATTACCAGGGCCTCCGTCTGAACTGGGGTCAAATTTAGATCTAGAGAGTCAAACCCAATGTCTACTACTGAAAACTTGAGTTTCAACACTTTAATACTTGCTGTGTCCTTGGGCAAGTTATATAACCCTGTCGAAACTCAATTTCTTTATCTGCAAAATGGGAAAAATAATAGCATGAACCTCTCAAGGTGTTTTGAAAATAAACGAAGATACTGGAATAAATTTTAAAACAAAAGGCTCTGCAGAGTGTCTGGTATATAGTAGATGCCCAATACATGTTAATTATTATTAATTTATTCATCTATAAAATTTCATATTATATAATAGCTGTTTTTAAATTGTCTGACTTTCTGGCTAAAGTATAAGTTTTTTGAGGATACAAACATTATTATTTTCATTTTCTATGTCCAAATTCTTACATATAATAAATGTCCAACTTATTTCTTTAACAAATAAGTGAATAAATGGTTATCTGTGGAGTGAATGAATAAAGACCTGAAAACAATGGAAGGTAGATTTAAGAGAAATACAACAATAGTGACTGGATGGATTACAGGTCGGACAGGATATGGGAACAAAATGGGCTTGACTGAGAGAGAACGTATTGGAGAGTGAATAATTTCAGACACAGAGTGGTTTTCTCTGAAGATTCGAGTGGTTGCAGGAAGTGAGCAAACCAAATAGAGTTTGGGTTCAGGGTACACGGCTCATAGGGGTTATGATGTCTTCAGATATTTTATTTTACAATTTGATAAACAACAAGTACTTAGATAAAACCCAGAAGGATGCTGTTATCTGAAGAAGGTAAAAGAATATTAAGAGCTACTAGGAGCTCGGTATGTTCCAGGCATTGTTCTAAGTGTCTCCTCTTGTATAAACTCACATAATCCTCAAAACCAAACCGTGAGAGAAGTCATATTCTTCCATCCCCACTGCCATTTACAGATAAGAAAATCAAGCCCAGAGAGGCTGAGCAACTTGCCTACATCACACAGATAGTAAATAGTGAAACTGAGATTTTTACCCAAAAAGCCTGACTCAGGAGTCTGTGTGTTTAACCATTGCACTGTCCTGTGAGTCTCCTGAAATGGAAGGGTGCTTGGAGACGCCAGACTCCAACCCCAAACCACCTAGTGCCATAAGGAGCACCACGGCTCTCCCAGGCCACTGACAGCCAAAGCACAGCCAACAGTTCACGACGAGTGCATGCCAGCTGGCCCTCTCGTGGCCTTGAGCAATCCCCAGCACATGGCCCAGTGGCTGTGGAGGGTGCCGACTGAGTAAACGTTCCTTCAGGGAATGAGCGTGCGGAGGGGTGCATGGGGCAGTACTTGTAGTGTGCACATGGTGTGTGTGATGGCTCATGGTATATGCGATGGGCAGCATTCATGATGTGCTTGTTTCTACACAGAGCGACCTCTTCATGCTTCCCCATTTGGTAAATTTTTCCAAGATGAGACAGTGTGCTTAGCAGTAACACCCAGGGTAACATGAAAGAGATCCTTAGAGATAGATAATACATGCTTCAGAGGATACCCTGGGAGTTGCAATGAATACAAAATTGTGTGTCCCTTTCCAGGGACTCTTTCAGAATTGTTACTGAGCTCTAGAGAAAAAGCACAAGCTGTCTGAGTCAAAGGAGAACCTAGTCCAGGGGCTCTCCTTGGGAATTAAGGGAGTAGGGACTATCAAACTACCACTTCCTCAAGAGGAATCCACAAGCAGTCAAACAAAGACAAAACCACTGCTAGTAAATTTTTGGTTGTGGCTTAGCATAGAATCTGCCTTTGATCAGACTTTCACTTGAACTCCTACATTTGCCTTTAACTCTGTGTACCTTGCTGCTTGTATGGTGAACATTCAAGGGAGTCAGAATGCCCACTCTTTCTGGAGAGCTGTAGCCCCAAGAGTTAAGTTTCAAGAACCATATGTAAACCACAATACGGGTGTCCAACTCAGCTGTACAAATAAAGTTCAGTCTTGAAACGCAGTGAAGATCAGTGTTGAGATCCTTGCACTAGAAATTTCTTGGCCCATTGTAACTATGTGGTCTCATCTCTTGGCCAGAAAGATCTTAATTATTAAAAATAAATGAAATCAATGTTATTTTCTTCTTTTGCTATGCTAATCATTTGTCATCTATGATGAATATTCCAGAAGCTATTTTCATATTTAATAGATACTGTAGAGCTTTTAAAATATCACTATACTTGCATACCTTGATAAGAAAATGTCTTTAGCTTGCAGTCTCCGATGGAACAAAATCAAAACTGCTTAGACAAGTTTCCTTGCTCGAGGAAAAACTAGAGGCTATGGTCCATAAGGAAGCCAGTGAGGAATCGTATGAAAAAATGGTTCTGGTGAAAGACCAGGTATGTTGTAGAAGAGAAATTATCTTTATTTCAAAAGTTACCTAACCTTATATAAACTGACAGTTCTACAAAGCCGTTTCTGGCTGGGTTGGAAGTTCATATTTCAGTTCATATGGATAAATAACAATATTTTGTATTTGCTAAAAGTAATTTTCTTCCCTGGTTAATATTGACATATAGAAATTAATTTTGTTACTAGTAGTTTTAAAGTTTGTTTGACATGTATCCTTTTGAATGACATTCGCTGAATATTTTATTTATTTTATAAATGGTATTAACTGTATGAATATTTCTTAGTTGTCAAAGTTGAACCTAATCAAAGAATAGTTTCTTTCTGTGTAGTGAAACAAGTGGATCGCAACATTTGGCATTTTTTAAATAAGAAATAACTAATCTCTAAATTTCTGGACATTGTGTGTGTGTGTATAAATCATTATATAAATTTACCTCTTATTTAACCCAAAGGGTTTGCATCTGCCTCTGGAATATATGAATATGTTTTTATGTGAAGGTGTATATATAGGTATGATATAGGGAGTATTAGCATTAACTGTAGCACATCAATCCAACATTATTTTTCCTAAGCATTTCCTAGTTCTTAACATGTTTGTGTGTTTTGTCTTTGGGCTCTTCCATAGAATGGAAAAGGAATAGGGACTAGATGGATGATTTCTCCAATGATGATTTTCAAAAAAATCTAGCTGAGATAATATACAAGACTTGAGAACTGGTACATATTTATATTTGGAATACTTTGAATATGTAAAAGGAAGAGTTATGCACTTGGTTTCTAAACTTTTCTCGTTTTCAGTGTATTGAGAAATTACAAGCTGAAGTAAAAGCTTCCCAGGAGCAACTTATAGCCCATGTAAGTGTTTTCCACCTTTTTTCATTCCTTTATTTATATCATTGTTATCCTGGAAATGAAATATTTACCATAAGTTATAAATGATATTTGTCTGTTGCACACTGTATGAATACTTTTACTAACCCTATAGAACTGTTTTCCAAAAATAAAATTCTGATTTTTTTGCTGATGATAAAAATTACAAACTGAGCTCTTATATATAATCACATGGTCTAATTAGGTACTATCAGGATAAGAGAATTGCAACTAAAGGTAGAAAAGAAGCCAGGCTAGTTTAGTGAGCAGATGGATGTAGAGAGACGAGTCAATTATTGACATATCCAATCAGATCTAGAGCAGTGCTTCCTAAACTTCTCTGTACCTGCGAATCGCCTGGAAAGCTTCTTAAAACAATTGCCCAGATACTCCGTTTCTCACCTGCCTCGGTTGGGCCTGGGGACTTGCACTTCTAGGTGATTCTAGATTCAGGTGATGATGATGCTGCTAGTCTTTGGGCCACACTTTGAACAGCACTGTGTGTGTGTGTGTGTGTGAATATATATATGAATATGAATATACACATATATATTCATTCTGCTCCTGTCTTGTGATTTTTAGGGAAATGGCCATATAAACCAATCAGAATACATAATTTTTCATTTTCCCCTGCAAATACCCCCCTGAGAGAGACATATGAATTTCTAGGGCAAATCTCGTTTAAATGTTTGCCTATGTTTATTCAGCGAACAACGCATAAGCATCTCCTGCCAAAATGCCCTTGTTTGTCATCCACACCCATAAAGCAGTCACCCCACCACAGACCCTTCCAAAGCATCCGAACAGCTCTAATGCCTTTGGCATCTCCTCAAAGACTTGCCTCCTTTCCTTTCAGTCATCTCCTCCGCCTACATGCTGGCTGCTCTGTGATGACTTCTTGGTTAAGGACACCGGCCAGCCATGCTAATGGCCAACCTCAACACCGCCGAGCTCCTCAGACAGACCTGAAAGCTAAGCAGCTGCAGTCCAGCAGACCTGCAGAAAAGGCTGCAAAATAATAAATTCTGGTGACCATCTCTCTGGGGTTGGAAATAAGTAGAGTTGAGTAAAATCTTGGTAACTGCTTCATTTTTGTTCTGGAGAAGAAAAAAGCTAATCTGCTTTGGCGGTTAGCAGAGATTTTAACTCTAAATTCAGAATCTTCTTTTGGCCTTCTATGCTCAATCAATCAATGCTGAATGACTAAGGGCTGCACTTGTGGCACTGTGGCATGTTCAGACAGAAATGTGGCTCATTGGCCCAGTATTCTGTTGCAGATCCTCTCCGTTGGCCTGCCCCTGAGGGTGCCAAATAATTACCATTGTCAAAGGCTGTCCTTTCATGACAGATTGATACCTACAGCCATTCACATGGAGGGGGGTTTGTGCTCCAAATTTTTTAAGGAGAGCAGATGTATTCACTAAGCTTCTGATATTAGCTTCTAGCATCTCTTCATAAAAGAACAGATTTAAAAAAAACATAGTTGCTAGTGCCTTAGGACAATTCCTGTGGTGTCTTCTTCTATTGCCTAGTTTCTATGGATTCTGCTCAGGTACCACTCTGTGACTGTCTCAGCCTTGTGTGAACTGGAATTGCTTCCTTGTATTAGGGTATTGATATCAATAACTGAGGATTCTCACATATAATTGACCAACACTCAGGTTTCAATATGGCAGTATGTTCTTCAAGGTTTTGCTTCAAGTCATCAAGAAAAACTTAAACGAAAACATTATTAACAATAGTGTTTACTGAGAATGATTGTGTGTCTTCTCCCTCACTCACCTCTCTCTGCCTCATGCTGAACCCACTAGTAACGTGGAGCCTCTGTTTTTCTTTGCACATCCAGTATAGTTTGATGCTCTGTGACTTTAGTCACAGTGTTGTTTTGGACTGGAATATCCTTCTCTCTCCTCTTCATTGCAATACTTCTTCTCTCTTTGCAAGACTCACATAAGAACCAACTTCTTCCTTAGGCCCCAGATTACTTTCTCTGGGCTCCCAGAACCTCCCATAAATACATCCATGTGAGTTGTTAAAAAAACACTTTAGATAAATTAAATTTAACAAAGTTTATTTGGGCAAAAAATAATTCATGAATTGGGCAGAACTCAGAACTAGAGCAATTCAGAGACCTCCATCTAGCAGTGTGAGCAGTGAGCTTTTATAGGCCAAACATGATGCAAAGTAGAGAACTTACCTAATTGGCGACAGCCAGGCCTTTGCCTTATTTGGGTGTGATCTGATCACTTGGCTGCCTGTGATTGGCTGACACTAAGCTGTCTGTGATTGGCTGAAACTCATCTATTTGCTACAAAAAAATATTCTCCTAAATTAGGTTTCAGTTTGTATACTAAATTAGGTTGTGATTTGTTATGTGGGAACTCAAAGTACAGAGATAGCCTCAGGCCACTGGCCTGCTTATTTCATTTAACAGAGCTCAATATATTACACATTGTTGATATGGTCCTGTTAGACATCTGTTCTCCACTAGACTCTAAGGTCATTGAGGGCAGCACCAAGAATGTGTCTGCAAATCCACTATACCAATCCTGGGTTGGGCATATTGTAACCGCTCAATACATTTTGCTGAATTGAGCTGAATTTTACTCAGATCATGTCATTTCCTCAGTTCCAAAGCCTACCTAGCCTGAGAAAATGGTTACCCAATATCCCAGAATAAATTGCACCCTGATCCCAGCATTTATCACGCTGACCATGACGGCCTGACCCCTTTCCTGTCTCATCTCCAGCAGATGTCTGGGGCCCCCGAGTGCACCAGCCATCCCTGCCTTCGGGGCTTCCTTCATAGATTCTTTCCACTTGGAAGCCTGTCCCTGCCATAGAGTTTGCCAGATTTTTCCCATTCTTTATCAAGATTGTTCCTTTCAGGCAGTTCTCCCTGACCGTCAGCCCAGAAGCACCCCTCCTTCCTCGGGCCTTCACAGCACTTCTCTGCACCTCTCTCCAGTCCCTTGTCACTGTGCCCCACAGAAGGGTGATTTGATGTGGTGTATCTCTTCTCCAAGACTGTGAGTTCCCAGAGGACAGGGAGCAAGTCTCTTTACCCTTATGCCTCCACAGTGTCTGGCCAATACCTTGTACAGATTTCATTGAAATGAACTGTTAAAACGGCTACTTAAAAGATAAAATTATTTTGGCATTTATAGGAGTATACTTTATCATCCAGGGAAAATAACTTTGTAAAAAGGATTGTATTCCTTAAAGTTGCCAGTAACAAAAGGCATTCCTTTCATCTGTGGCTGATGCTTTTAAGGTATAACATGCAAGGGACAAAAGGAAATCATCTCTTGGAGTGAAAATGGAAGGAAAAAATAGCAGAGAAGGAAAGCATAGTTGGTGGGAAACCCGTATTTCAGGTGAAGTAAGAAGAGTATCTAAAAGAAACATGGTCTTAATGTAAAAATTAACAACATAGTGTCTTGGCTTGCTTTTATTCAGAGTTCACTCATCTAAAACTCAATAGTTGAATCATATTAATGTATAATTAAATTGATAGCTATGAAATAGAGAGAAGATACAAGCCTTAACATTTTAAAGTTATCATTTGCTTGTATTCTGAAGATTAAAATCTCATCTCATTAACTTTACACAGCTTATACTTTTTTAAAAAGTTATAAAAGGTTGTTATTCCCAGCGCACACGTCAGTGCCCAGACTAAGTTGCCCTGGGCATTTTTATCACTCCCACATGATTACGTATCTACTTCAAGACATACATGGGATAAAACAAGTATTTAAAGTGAATGTTTATAATCACTTAGAGATAGTTGTTCATGTTAGGGCAACTTGAGTTAGGACTAAGTATCTTAGGAAAAATTCCTTTTAAAATTAATGCCTTCCAAACGATGGATCCGTTTCTCGCCTATGTTTAGCATTTCAGGGTGTAATTGCTTAGCCCCGTTTGCCCCGGCACCGCTGGTGATCCGGTTCTCCGCAGCAGTCCAGAGGTCTGCCCCGTCCCCACCCCACCACCATTCCATTTCTTGGCGTCTGGCTACACACAAGGCCTGACCAGGGTCAAAACTTTTATATTATTCAATGAAATTACTTCAAAAAGGGTCATCTGGATAACTGGGTGGTGGGCCCTCAAGTGTCACATCATTCTCTGGACTGTCCTGTATGTTTGAAATATTAATATTTCGTAATAAACCACAAAGTTAAACATCCGTGTGAGGGAGTGTCCCGAGCGCAGCCCGCAGCTTGCGTTCGGCCTGGGCACACGCGTCTGTCTCGGAAACGGGAGTTCCCGCGGCGGGAGCACGCGGGCCTGCGGGAGGCCCCGCTGGGCCACAGGCTCCCCAGGGGTGGTGGCACTCCTTCCCGTCCTCCTCTGAAGAAGCTGTACACTGCCATTTTGCTCTCTAAATTAAGAATCTACACGAGCTCCGAATTAGCCCACGTGCAGACCCTGCTGGAATTCCAAGCCCTCAGGAGGGACCTGTGCCTGCTATGAACGGGACGTGGGCTGTGTTGCTGAGTTCTGTTCTGGCTGTGTGGCTGCCTAAGCGTCTGTTACCGCACCCGTGGCAATGATGCCCAGATATCCTTTTCAACTGCGTCTCTCCAATCGTGTGCAGTCTTGGAAGGCCTGTAATGCAAAGTGCACTATCAGCTGCTGGCTGGGGAGGGGGCATGTGCCCTACGCCAACTGGATGCTTGCTTCAGGGACTCCGTGTAGGAATTCCGGCGAGTTATCCTCTCTCGAGAGGAAAGGCAGTTGGAGCTGGCACGCTCTGCCACTGATGCCCACGGCATCACGGTGAAGGGGTCTGTTCTGCCTGGGCCAGACCTTCCCCGGATGCTGTCTACTCTAAGTCTGGTTTCTGTGGCTTTTAGGGACCACCCAATGACCTTCCAATGAGTTCTCTTTCCCTTTAAGCTGATCAGAATCGGATCCAGTTGTCCACTACTAAGAAGCAGTAACTCTTACATTATCCCAGCGGCTCTCAAGTCGCGGCCCTGGGCCAGCAGCACTGGCATAACCGGGACTCGTCTGAAACGCGCGTTTTGAGGTCTCGTTTCATGCCTCCTGGATCGGAGCCCCCGAGGACGGGATGCGGCAACATGTGTTTCTGAGAGGCCTCCAGCTGACTGGTGGCCGGGCAACAGCTGAGAAACTGCGAAGCCCCTAGAGCTGGGCCCGTACTTTCTGGCGAGACGCTGTCCCGGACTGGCCTCCCGCGCGTGGGCGGTCTCTAGCGCCTGGCAGTCCCGGCGTGGGGAGACCTCCCCAGGCGCGCCCCGGCGCGGTGCCGGGACGTGGGGCTGCGCCACACCGTCCGTGTTTGTTCAGCTGGTTAGTCAAAGGGGACGATCTTCTTGCCTTCCTCGCTACACCCACACGTCTACATTCTACACAAGCGCCACTTCATTCCTGAAGCTTGTCATGACTACTCTGAAGTGACAGTGATCAGTAACACCTTAGAGTCACATAACAATATACGGCTTCCTAAATGTTCCCATCCACACAATGTCATTTATATTTCGCAACAATACTATGAGGTAGCTATTACTCCTCCCCCTCAATTAGACGAAGAAAGTCAGAGTCAAAGACACTAAGAGCTGGCTCACAGCGAATAGCTCGGGTGTTGTAGCAAAGACTTGTTGTATGTAGGTGTTCTGCCTCCAGGGCACCTGCTTCTTAAGCTTGACTTCATTTGTAATGCAGAATTTTTGCTGCACATACATGCTAATGCACAGATGCCAGCTGTGATGATAAATTAATTTTTATGATCTTTTAACTTCATTGTATTCCTCAGACCCTGTGGCAGAATTAATCAGCCTGAGAGACTTTGGCAGTAGGATCTAATAGAGTCCTACCTGGAGCCAATGAGGAATGGGGAAATTACTTTCCTGTAGGCCATTCTTTTAGAGCCAGATAAATTATTTTAAATGGAAAATTCTTCAGTGATTACTTGCGAACAAAACCAGGTGATACTGAATGGTTGCACATGGGATAAATCAAGGAAATATTTTCATTGCATATGTTGATTTACATTAACCCCTCTCTGCATCTCACCTTCTTTGGTTGGATTATCTGGACTGGATGGTTATTTAGCTCTTCATTTTAACCCTTTGTGTGGTTATTGCATGGTTCACCTTTCACATGCTTGACTGGGGAGGCCAAAAATCAGAGAAGAATAGCAGAGGCTTTCAAGTCCTGTTGGCAAGGGTTGCTGCTGAGCTTCTCCATGAGCTCGGAAGCGGAGGGGGTCTGAGCTCTCATTTCACATCAGCAGCTTGCTCCTAAGCTGGAATCAGTACTCTCTGTGATCCATTACCAGATCCCACCCAGTAAGCCATGCTTAAATAATTAATCTCTAGCACGCTGATGAGGCAATATTCAAAATAAAATTTGGAGGCCCACCAGGATCATATTACCTTTTTGGTTCTCTCAAAAATCCAGGCACAATAAATTGCTCTGGGAGCCACTGCTCTTAGTTGTTGGATCTGCTAGTGGGGGCAAATTGAGGGGCAGGGAACTAAAGTATGAGTGGACTTGGATTCTGGCTGGAATCTGGGAGGCTTATTTTCCCCTTTCTTATGAGGTCTGAGTCCTGTGTCTTCATTTTCTATAGATGATGAATAAATTTAAGCTGAGCAGCCACCCTTGGCCAGTTCCTGCCACCCCAGCTACCACTGCAGGTGTCTGATCCTTGTTAAGCAACCTAGTGGGACATAGGGTGTAAACTTTTTTTGTAGATGGCTATTAGCAAACTATGCATTTCTTTAAACACTGTATCTCAGCTTCTTACTTGATAAGCTTGGACATCTCCCACCAGCATCCTATCAAAAAAATATACATATTTTAGAGGCCCAAATTTTCTAGTATAGATCATTGTTATAATCTCTACCTACTTGTCCAAAAAATCTTATGGGAATAACGTAGGAATGTTCTCAGTATTTTCCCCTTTGATCCAGAGCTACAGTCATCTATATAAACCTCCAGCCATTAATGTTCACACAGAAATTACCCTTTACTATAAGACTCTAATAGAAGTCATACTTTTATTATTCATTCTCTTAACAATTAAAATGACTTTGTGATGAGGGAGAGGCATACCCTTCCATTGCAGAGAGAAGCTGTGGATGTGTGTGTGGCGGGGGGTAGTGGTGGTTACGAGGCCGCTGCCCAAGTCCTGCCGGGTTACACAGTGATGGGCGGCAGGCTCTGGGCCTGAGCCTCGCCTCTGCCGTTGCAGCCCATGACCTTGCAAAGGTTACTTAACCTCTGTTCCTCTTCATCTGTCAAGAGAAGCTAACGACATTACTTAGCCTGATACGGTTCTTTGGAGGTGACGTGAAGCCATGAAGTGAGGTGGCACACATGGAGCCTTAGCACCACGCCCGGCACATACTGAGTCTTCAATAAATCTATTAGCAGGTTATTCTAAAATGAAATTATCTTTTTCAGTAATTGTCCCATGATTTTATGGGATTATGGTTAATAATCTTATAGAACAAGGTACCTCATTTTAGCTGCCTGTGTATTTTGTAAGCCATACTAGGAAGTTAATTAATCAGAGACTCAAAATTACCTTCTGAGGAGAATCTTACATCCTGTCAGGTCAGTGCTTTCTCAGCTCAGTCTTCCCTGAGTGAATGTCTTCTTAAGCATCCCATAGAACGATCCCCTTGTCATTCAATTGTCTGTTCTTTTGTCTTTATCCCCTGTTAGATTGTAAGCTTCTTGAGGGCAGAGCCTAGGTCTGGTTCACTGTGTCTCCTGAGTAGCAGATTCTCAGTAAGTATTGGTTGAATCAGTCGGTCACTTAATCAGTCAGCGAGGAGTGAATGAGTGTGGCGGCCTTTCACTTCAGGAAGTATGATTTCAGGGCCTGCATTTCCAAAAGATGTCAGTTCTAGCCCCAGCCCAGCTGGCCATTTCTAGCCAGCTTCACTCCACTCCAGGGCTGACCTGGAGTCAGTGTTTGGGCTCAGTGCTAAGCTTTAAAAAGCTGGGATGAAAGGAAGCATGTAACAAAGAACTATCTAAAATATAGCCCATTTTTTCTTTCAGATAGTTAGTCTAAAATCCTTCCTGAACAAAGTGACAGCAGCAGAGAGCCAAATTTCTGGACTGCATCAGGTGTCCTAGAATTGCTTTTATTAAATGGCAGGTGAGGGGAGTGGTAAAATGCTAAGGGCTTAGTGTGGGAGAATTTTACAAGAAATTGTCGCATGAAGGCTGTCATTGTGTTTACTGCCAGATTATTGTTGAGGACATTGATTATTCTATTGAGGGGTGTGTGTCTCTGCACCAGTAATGCCATGCTTCCACCGAGCACTGAGCATGATTCTACTCTACAGATGCCCTTTTTGTTTTTTAAAACGGTTATTTTGACTAATAACCATTAGTAAGGAAGGCTATAGCCAAGTTTGTACCTTGCCTCTAACAAGTGATTATATCAGGGCACAAATTGTGTCAACCAACCTTCCCTCTTGTTCTGTCTTACTACTTTGCCCTTAAATTCCCTTGACCACATCTTTCAAGCTCTTGTTATAGTGGCTTCTCATTCAATATGTCCATCTTTTCAAGCTACAATGAATCCCTTCTGCAATGTGCAATACCAAACTAATCAGTGAATCATAAGGGAAGTAATAAACTGAGTCCATAACAGCCCTGAGTCGTTCCTCCGGAGTCAGCTCCATGGCCTGTAGATTCGGTTGCGTAAGTCTGAAGTTTTACCCCAAGCCCTCACTGGCTGCTCATGGGCCACAGTGTCATCTCCTGGCCCTGCCCTGCCCTCTACTGCCAGTCGACACCCAGTGATTGCACCGCTTTGAGGTCTTGGGATTCGTGAAAGATCCTTGAGGTCCAGGCCTCCATCCCTCGGCAGAGCAGGCTCACCCTCCACACCTGCCCATCTCCACCAGGTGACACGCCTCTCCCGACACCTTGGCGGCTGTCCCTCATCTAGTGCATATTCCATGGATCCCTCTTTTAGCCTCTGTTCTCCTCCTTTGGTTGAGTTCCCCGAGTTCTGGAACTTGGCCTTATTCACACGTAGTTCTTGACACAAAGCAGACGTTCAGTAGATGCCTTCTTGAATGAATGGACAAGTAATCAGAGAATGTGTAAGTGCCACACTTGCCATTTATTGTTAATTTTTAAAAACAAGCAAAATAGGAACCCAGATGTAAAACCATCCTCATGTAGCCATCTAATCTTTGACAAAGCAGACAAAAACATACACTGGGGAAAAGAATCCTTATTCAATAAATGGTGCTGGGAAAACTGGATAGCCACATGTAGAAGACCCACACCTTTCACCTCTCACAAAAATCAACTCACACTGGGTAACAGACTGAAACCTAAGGTGTGAAACTATTAGAATTCTAGAGGAAAACATTGGAAATACTCTCTTAGACATTGGCCTAGGCAAAGAATTTATGAAGAAGACCCTAAAGGCAGTCACAGCAGCAACAAAAATAAATAAATGGGACTTGATCAAACTAAAAAGCTTCTGCACAGCCAAAGAAACTGTCATGAGAGCAAACAGACAACCCACAGAATGGGAGAAAATTTTCACAAGCTACACATCCAATAAAGGGCTGATAACTAGAATCTATTTAGAACTCAGGAAAATCAGCAAGGAAAAATCAAACAACCCTATCAAAAAATGGGCAAAGGACATGAACAGAAACTTCTCAAAAGAAGACAGAATAATGGCCAACAAACATGAAAAAATGCTCAACATCTCTAATCATCAGGGAAATGCAAATCAAAACCACAACGAGATATCACTTATCTCCAGTGAGAATGGCCTTTATCAAAAAATCCCCAAACAATAAATGTTCACGTGGATTCGGAGAGAGAGGAACACTCCTACACTGCTGGTGGGACTGCAAACTAGTTCAACCTCTGTGGAAAGCAATATGGAGATAACTTAAAGCGATACAAATAGATCTATCATTTGAGCCAGCAATTCCACTACTGGGCATCTACCCAAAAGAACAAAAGCCATTCTATAAAAAAGACATCTGCACTCGAATGTTTATAGCAGCACAATTCACAATTGCAAAGCTGTGGAAACAACCCAAGTGCTCATCAATACACGAGTGGGTTAATAAAATGTGGTATATGTATACCATAGAGCACTATTCAGCTATAAGAAACAGTGGTGATCTAGCACCTCTTGTATTTTCCTGGATAGAGCTGGAACCCATTCTACTAAGTGAAGTATCCCAAGAATGGAAAAATAAGCACCACATGTACTCACCAGCAAACTGGTTTCACTGATCAACACCTAAGTGGACATGTAGGAATAACATTTATTAGGTATCGGGCAAGTGGGAGGGGAGAGGTGGGGATGGGTCTATACATACATAATGAGTGTGATGCGCACCACCTGGGGGATAGACATGCTTGAAGCTCTGACCCCAGGGGGCGGGGCACCAAGGGCAATACATGTAACCTACACATTTGTACCCCCATAATATGCTGAAATAAAAAAAAGAAAAAAAAACAATCAAAATAACAACACATAATTTAGCATGTCTCTGTAGTTTATAGCAAATCATCCAAAAACAGATACTAAATGATTATTTATTTATAATTTTATCCTATTTTCAAAAGGGGAAGAAACAAAATGAAAATGAAATAAGAATTTGTACCTCAACTGGATTTACTCTGGTATTTTATGAGTATTAAACTTTAGCTGTTCCCTTGATATAATTTTATATTGTTATTAAATATTAAGTATAATGTTTAATTTAACCATATTTATTTATTTATACTCTAATTTCACAAAGGATTTGAGATGGCTTATAAGAAATGGATTTATGAAATAGTTGAATTTTTAAAAAGCACTCTGAAGAATCATAATAGAGAACATATATATTGAAACAAAGTAGCAATACCAGGGAAAAAATAGAATATGAGTGTATAAGTCCAAACTTCTTATACAGTATAGTTGAAACAGAAATATAGCTTTAATCTTTTTAACAGCCAAAGGCAAAATAGAAAAATAATTAGATCAATAATTCTTATGGTATTGGGGGGGATTCAAAGGCATGCTATTATTTATTTCCTATTGAGTTCATTCTGAAACGAGAGTTTATGTTGGATTCATATAGGGAGCATTGAAAGACATAGTGGGGGAATACCCATCAATAACATCAGACCAGCAAATGTAGTAATGGATTTTATTTGGCTATTTTTATAATTTCCATCAAAAGAAGCCAAGGATATAACATGTAAATAGTTAATCTCTCCACATTGTGTTAATCATATAGTCTAGCTGGTGTTGCATATATTTAAATCCCCAGCTATTTATAATAATCCAGTAGGCAAAGTCAATGGCAGTCAAAGGCCAAGTAAGCGATATAGAAGTGGGAAGACAGCCAGAGCCAGCTATGTGGGTCTGGGGGTGCCTGACTTAAGTAAAAAAGAGAATGAATCCCAAAGTGGCCAGACCATCCAATTTTCACAAGCCAAAAATCCAGATTTTTGTGTCAAATCTCATTTATTAAATGTTGGCAACCAATTCAAATAAAATGGAATGTGTGGCAAACAAAACGTATTTATGGATAGCCTGAATATGAGCCTTACGCCGGATTTTAAATTCAGGCTGCAATTTTCTTACATCTATTCTACAATTTGAAAGATGTTCTTTACAAAGGACAGGAATATGTAGTGATTGCAGGTGAGGGGGAGTGGTTGTTGTTTCAGCCACTTTAGTTTTGCTAGTTAGATAATGCTAGCTTTTGTAACCAAGAGATCCTAGAATCTCAGCACGTATGGCAATACCACAGACTTGCTCATTTGTGTAAGTCTCCTGTGTGTGTCCTTGGTGGGCAGACTCTGCTCATTCACTGCTACTCATTGTCCTTCAGGGATAAAAACTGAGGGAGCCTCTGCCATCCTCAACTGGTAGGAGTCAAGGTCACTGTGGGGTCATCTCTATCCCAGTTGGCCAGAAAGGAAGAGGTCACTTAAGTGTGTACTTGGGAAGTTTCTAATGGGCCATCCCTGGAAGCGTACCTCTTATCTGCTCACAGTCCATCGGTTAGAACTCAGACATGAGGCCATATTAATTGCAAGGAATATCCAGAAAGGCAATCTAGCTGTGTACCCAAAAAGGAGAGGGAAACATGGATTTTGATGAGCAGCTATCAGATTCTGCCACACCAGTGTTTAAGTCATTTATTTTGTCTTGGATCTATAGGTTTTCACAATTTGACTCCAGAGTGAAGGACATTAAAAATTGGTTTATTGTTATTATTATTAAACCGAGTGAAACTTGAGATTAAAATTTATGCAATAAATACCAGGAAATGCAAAGACATGAGGAAGAATGTCTAATATACTTCCATGTCTTGCTCCATGATATTCAAGGGACAAAAATGTCACTTTTTAAAAAAATAAAACTCAAATCTGACTCAGGCCCCATTTGTTGTTAGCCGAAACTTCAGCCTCAGTCATTTGGTAGCAAGGGAGGTCCTCTCTCCTCCCTGAGATTTGCACAGCACCCCAGGGAGTTTGCTTTCCGAAAGTTGGACGCCACTAGCTTCTAGTCAGCCCTGGCTGTTGTCCCTTGCCCCACGCCTGCGAGCGGACCGCGGAAAGACCGCTGGCTCTGTTGCTGGGCTCGGCTTTCCCGCAGGGCCCGCCCGGCCCACGCGCGGCGCGCAGTGCCCGCCCTCCGGACTCACCTGCCGTCGGAGGTCTTGCCGCCGCAGGACCTGGGTGCGAGGGAGCGGCGGCCCTGCCCGCCCGGGAACCCCCGGGGCTCAGTTCTCTCTGCTTTGCAAGAACCAGCTTCCTTCCTTAGGTTTCTTTACTTCCTTTTCCTTCTCAAAGCGCCAGCCTCCATTTCTTCCTTACTCAAAGCATTTTTGGCTTCTTCTACTCTTGAGCCCAGGCCTCCCAACCGCGGGCTTCCGGCGCTCAGCCCGAGCGGGGCGGGCGCGTTGCTGCGGCAGACGCGGTGCCCTTCATGAGGAAGTCGATGTTTTCAGGTGGGACTTATTTGAAGCTTAAAGGATTTTTGAGACAGTTGTATACTTAGATAATAAAACATGGAACGGTGTAGACAGAAATGCCTAGATAATTGAATAGAAATGTAGTGTACATGGTTGTTTATTTTGCTGCTAAATGTGAAGAAATATTGAGATTATTAAGTATAATAAAATCTGAGCTGTTAGCTTTAGCTATGGGCACTGAAATTGACTGTGACTATTCGTTTATAAGTTAGATTATCTTCTAACCCTCAACGACAAGTCTCTCATCGAGACTAGGTGTGCTGGGTGGTAACGTCCATGAAGGAAATGTGAGTGCGCACACCAATAATCAGGGCGTGTGATGGAGTCATTGGCAAGGTCTGAAGGGAAAAAGAGAGATAACAAGTGCCTGTCCCTCCTCTCCCCACACTCTCCCTCACACTACCCACACACACCCCCGGAAATTGGATGAGTTAACTAAATATTTTTTGAATGTTTGTTATTTTTGAATGTTTAAGCATCAACCATTTGTATAAACATTTTCCCCTCTGAACATTCAAGACAGATGGCCTGGATTCAGAGACCATTTGCTAGCTGTGTGTCTTTGGGTAGGTTGCTTGATCTCTCTGAGGCTTAATTTCCACAACTTAAAATGCAGATACTAAATGTGTCTAGCTCACAGCATCGTCATAAGGATTAAATGAGTTGATATATTCCTAGATCAGTTCCTGCAACACAGTAAATCTTACATAAGTGCTTGCTAAACAGTAAACCAAAAGAGATAAAACAACCACCCAAAACCCCCAGCAAACATGCCTATATTTGTTCAGTGGCGAGCTTTATCAGCACTCTTTGTGAGAGAGTGTGCTGGATGTTCTGCATCCTGATTATCCGTAAGATGGGATAATCATGGAACCTACCTCAGGAGGGTTATTGTGAGGATTAAATGAGATGACACAGGTATGGGACTTAAAATAGTGCCTGGGCCGTAGCCAACACCCATTAACGTTGATGGCTGTTATTAATATTGCTGCAGCTGCTGCAATATATACTTTGACATTTATCTAACAGTTTAAGCACATATATTTTTCCATACCAGATTCCATTTTATTGATTTTAACTTTTAATTACTTCACTGTCTTCAATATAGACACATGTCGCTGTCGAGCCCAGTGAACTACTCACTCTCTGTCTTGAGGGGCGGGTGCAAGAGACCATTCTGTGTCTGCTAAAGGAGGCCTAGAGGAGCTAGTGCCGGTGCTCGCTCACCCTCACTGCAGTGGGAACACAGTGATTGCACTGGGCAGGTGTCAATGCCATGGGCAATGGAAAACTACTGCCTGCTAGTTTTGCAACTGGAAAAGATAGTCTTTGGTCCTTAAAGGCAATTCTGACCTCACTCCTGACACTCCAGCTTTGCCTCCCTAACCTTTGCTTTCTCAGCCCCTGGAGACTGTCATCCTACCTGTTTCTCTCCAATTCTTGCTGAACCCCATAAACAAATGTCCCGGCTGGGAGCTTTAATGACCCATATTCCTTGTGCTTTGTGATAAATGAAATGCAGTTGACTTGTCAAAGTTTCTTTGACATCCATTTTTGGATGCTATTTCTGGAGACACCTGTGTCCCTTTAGTGTTGGGCCAGTGCAGGGTGGAGAAGGGCCCGGCATACCTGCCTTTCCATGAGATCCTTTGGAAGTTACTCTTCACCTTCCTGATGTCGGTGCATAGGACTTCAGTTACCCCTGTTTTATTCTTCTTTTTTCTGCTTTAGTCTTCCCATTCTTAAATTCTGTCAGGAACTCCTCTAGCAAAGAAGTGCCCTCAATCAGAGTGCATGAGAAACCTCAGAACTGTAGAGAATTTACTATTTAAATGAGCAAATTTTAATACAGTTTCCTAAAAATTATTGAGGATCTCAATCCCCTATTTTGCAAAATAAAAACTGAAAGTTGCTTCTAATTTTAATGATTAATTTAAGTGACTGCTTGTATGCAGATACTTATCATTTGTAGTGTTCCAAATATAAATAATTCTGTCTTTGCCCCATCTTCTCCCTTTGTATTGAGGGTGACATAAACCCCACTGGGAGACTGCAGGGTGGGAAAAGGGGGTCGGGGAGAGTTCTCCTGAGCCTTTATGAATGAAAAGGTATTTCATAACCTTGGAATCTGTGACAATATTTAGCAACTGTATGAATAAATGATTTAGACAGACTTGCTTAAATGGGTGTAATTTCTCAAAGGAGGATAACCAGGTCAAAGAGTTGACAAATGGTTTAGATGTGAATCATCTTAAAAATAAAGAAAAACTAAAACTAAACTAATAACTCTACACCTCTTAAACTTTTTCCACTAAAAATTTGTGGTAATATTGTGTTGTAGGAACTAAGGAGGACTTGATTTTCTCATAGAAAGGATCCCAGTAAATCACAAAATTCCAGGAGGAGGGAAAGAAATGCAAACTCCCCCCAAAATATCTGTTAACTGTTCATTCTTCAACTATTTTTACTAATGTAACAAGCCAGTCTCTTATCCTTCAGGCTTCATGGGTTCAGGGAGGATTGGCTCTCAGTTGTTGTCTGTCCTCACAGAACCAGTTAAGAGGAAGAGCAGGAGGATCAAACCGAGGCTGCTGCAGGCGGTCAGGAGAATGCTGAGCACAGCGGGGTGGCAGTGGGAGCAGGAACAATGCGCACTTTCAGATTAGAAGTTCAGTGGAGGGAACAGGTGGCAATGAAAACAGGAGGCATTATTCTGCTTTGTGGCATTGCTAATGAGAATACAGCTAGGTGTTTACATTAAGCATTAGAAACAAGCTACGTCCAGTTTGAGCTCATGGGAATGTTCCCCCCTCAACACTCTTCCTGGCATGGAGCAGGCTCATCCCCAGAAATAGAGCTCAGGAGGTAACCAAGTAATTTAAGAGCTCTGCTGACATTAACCCTTGAAAGACTGCAGTGCGCAGCTAAAGCCATTGTTGTAGATAAAACTTCCACTGGATGGAAACCTAGGATTGAGGTGGATTTTAGCCTGAACAACTGGGATGGTAAATGCTCAATAAATATAGAGGTTTTAGTTCATTGAAATAACTCATAATTTAGTTGGGGAGAGACTCAGTTAGTTGGGGACGGTGACTAGGAAATAGGACCACCTACCCTTACAGTCTAATGGGCTTGGCAAAGAAGTTTATGGTTCAGAGTTAGTGTTTTGGGGAGAGTATCTTAGAAATCAACATACTGTTTTTTGGATAGATACTTATTAGTGTTAAATATTACAGAGGGTTAAAATCGCATCAGCAAAACTTTTCACTATTTATACCCTGAGTGGTAGAGAGAATTTACCTAATTGAGCCAGGAAAAGGGCGGCTTTTCTGCAAAGGAGGCAGACAGGGATTTTTCAGGGCCCTAAAGCCAATTAGCAAACTTGGGACAGCCTTGTAGTTAAAGTTTAGACTCAGTGAGGCTTCTAAGGTAGAATCCTGTGATATCAGTTGTGTTCTTGTTTAACAGGAATATATTCTAACCAGTCTAAGCAGAATAACTGTTAACTGAAGGTCATGAGTAACTCTCAGACTCTCCAAGAGGTCCAGAGGACCAGACTTGGAAACTGAAACTGGGAGTGACGGTCAGATCACACCATAGAACTTCCCCAGAGCCTCCCTGGGCTGCCTCGTTCCAGCTGGTACCTGTGATCTGGGCCTGGCAGCCCCCAGTGGAACCTTTGCTCCCGAACAGTGTTCCTGCGGTGAGTGGAGTGCACGTAGAACCGTTCTGATCTGAGATCTGCGTGGTGCCTCCCCTGTGGAGGGGAGTCCTCAAGCCTGCACTGAGGAAGCAAGGGGGTGTGGGCTTCTACTGTGAGAAGGTGAGGTCAAAGAAGACAGGGAAACCACCAAGCTTAGGAAAACTATCCAGAGACGTTGGCAGGCAAAAAGAATGATATATTTCTACCACACCTATCAAATCCAAAGTCTGGTTCCTAGAGTTAGCCTAACCCAGTGAGTTCCTGGTTCTCAAAAGAAAATCAAAGCACGTTCACCTGTAGCCTGGCAAAATATCAGAGTTCTTAATGATTGACTTATTCCAAGCCATTTGTTTCTTTAAACCTTGTCCTTTATTATATCTGAGTTTAAATTTGTCAAACAAAGGTGATAATGTGATATTATTAGTTATTCATATTGTTAACTTAGTATAATAGTTACCTTTTTCTTTATGAATCATAATTGGATGCTGTGTTAGTCTTTCATTTTCACCTATTACCAGGTACAATGTCACACCTGTTGGCAATTGTTAGATTGCAGGTACAGTGTCCTGGAGGAAATAATGAAAGTGGTTCTCAACTTTAGTGAGTCTTAGAATCACCTAAAAAGATTGTTTAAAATACAAGTAGAAGAGTTACAATACCCAGCAATTCCTCTCCTAGCTATATGCCTCAAAGAATTAAAACACATCCACACAATAACTTGCACAAAAATATTCATTGCAGCATTATTCACAATAGCCAAAACCTGGTAACAACTCAAATATCGAGCAACTGATAAATATATAAACAAAATGTGAACTATCCAGGCAAATGGAATATTATTCGTCCACAAAAAAGAATTCTGATTCATGCTACAACCTGAATGAACATTGAAACTGCTATGTTAAATAAAAGAAGACAAAAACAAAAAAATCAGATACTGTGATTTTATTGATATGAAATGTCCAGAATCAGTAAATCCATAAAGCTAGAAATTAGGTTACTGGTTGCCAAATTAGGTTATTGGCCTTTGGAGGTGAGGTGGATGGGGAGTGACTACGAATGGATATGGGTTTCTTTTTGTGTTTATGAAAATGTCCCAGAATCAGATAGTAGTAATAATTGCACGACTTTGGGAATGTACTAAAAATTGCTTAATTGTACCCTTCAAAAGAGCGAATATTATTTCTCAATAAAAATGCGAAAAAAATGCTAGTAGATTTCTGAATTTTTCCCCAAAGAATCTAAAAGCATATTTAGATTCCATAAAATTCCAAATATGAAAATATATTTTTATTTAGATCCTGCTGGCCTGTGAACTACACTTTGAGAAACATTGCATCTGGTCCTTATTTGTAAAAATTTCCTGAGCCATAACATTGTAGAAGTGTTTGTATACATCCACAGTTCTTCAAAGTTCATCATCTTGCCTTATAAAATATCCATAAAAATAATACTAAATACTGTCAAAAGAGTCTTCAGAGTACGATATATGAAAAAAACACAATGGCTTCCTTCCTTATCATGGCTATAAAATCAATAGACTTAATGATTTTTAGAAATTTTTTTTATTAATTCTTTTTTTATCAATGCATGAGCCAAGTGATAGATTTAGTGATTTTTTAATAAATATGATATTTGTATATTTTTACTCTTAACCTACTTGCACTCTGGAATAAACAACTCGCTACCCCTTAATATCACTTGATAAGAGTCTAAAATACTCTCATTTGAATTGTATTAATTCATTATTTTAGCAAAATTTTAACATCAGGCAGGTTTGTACATTGGATTGATATACTAAAGACCCACTCTGTAGGGCTTTGCCATCTAATGCTGTGGTTCTCAACTTTGGCTACACATTAAAATCAACTAGGAAGCTTCAACAAATATTGACTCCTGAGTTCTACCCCCAGAGATACCGATTTCATTGATCTGAAGTGTAAGCAAGACATGAGGATTTTTAAAATTTCCTCAGATCATTCCAATGTACGATAAAGTTGGGAATCATTGTTACAATGAAGAGCTTAGCCCATACATAGGTCATGTAGCACATTATGACAGGTGGAATGACAGCAGTTGTCAGAAATTTCTATGGGAACTCCAAGGAACCATCCCTAACCCAGGCTAGAGGTGGAGAATTGGCAGGGAAGCCTTCATGGATTCAGGAATACCTAAGCTGAGAATTAAATTATGGAAAGAAATTGTCCAAGTGTAGATGGGGCTGAGAATGGGAGTGACCAGGCAGGACAGATGACAGAGGCGGGATGTTAGCCAGAGGAAAGGGTTGGAAAGGAAAAGCCAAACAGATATGTCATATTTCATAGCTGGCTACAGCCATTGGACGTTTCTTTAAAACCAACTCAAGTTGGTAATGCTGGGACTTTCATGTCATCTTCTTGCTTTCTCTCATTTGAGGAAAGGCAACAATACCATAGGGTATCCTGAGTTATGGATTCATAACAGAAGAAGAAAATCTGGCCATTCTGGGAATTTCCAGTAAGGTTATTAGCTGTTGAAATGGATCTTCAAGTCATGGTTTGATTTGTAAAGTGTTTCATGCATGTCTACCCATCTCAATCTCAGTGCCACTTTTCAGAAATGCCTAAGCCCATGGTCCCAGGTAAAGATTCTATATTGTCCCTAAATAAAGTAGCTATTGAAAGCAGGGGGAGCACAAAGTAAGCAACTACTAGGAAGCAAACTAGCAATGTCTTTCCTTTAAGAGATGCCTATTTTTTCTTGTCCCCAGAAGAACTTTGGGAGTTGGACAGTCACCACCTAATTATGTCAACAGACCCTGCTTTAGGTTCCTAGCCCTGGACTCTCATTATCTTTCTGGTCAGGTTGCCACACAAATACAGGTGGTTCCTGGGTAGGGTAAACAAGCTGTGTGTTATTTCCACGGGAATATTTGAGGTTGTAGGGAGGCTACCTTTATCTGGCATGGTGGAGTTGGTGATATGATAATGTATGTTCTCTTTTATTGACTCTGGGTGGTCACTTCTATCATGTGCCTTTAAAGATCTGAAATGAAAGAAGCTTACATCTTGGTAAACATTTAATACCACAATGAAATTTAGCATGGGAGCCAGGCCTTCTGACAGTTGTTTCTTTTTAGATGTCTTTACTTCTAAAATGTATATGTTATATATATTGCATCATACCTTCTGAGATCCTTCCACAAAGTTTTCTTTTTCCTTGAATCCCCCGTAATCCCCATGAAACAATGTAAAGGGACGTTTAACAGCTGGTCCAAGGCTAGAGTCACTGGTGTCATACTTTGAGCAGGCAGAAGGACGTTAAGGCTGCTGCTCCTCGACATGAATGAATAGTCCATTGTCTCTAATGTGTTTGCACTTGGACAGGCGGCCTTAGTCTCTGCTTTCTGGGATGCCTTTATCCTTGTTTGTTTTCACAAAGTATTTTAAAGCACACACACATGCGTATACACACACCTCTCTAATGTTTTAAGCTTAACCTTAACATTTAATCTTTATATTTCCACTGATTTGTTTTATTTTTAAATATTCTTATTTTGAGCAGATAATGCTGTGAATTTTATGTGAGACTGAATGAAGACATTTTCTCTCAGAACTTTTTGTGTACATCTACATTTCATTTATGTTACATTTTTAAACAAGTCATTCTTTAAAACCATTTTGTTCAGATTTGCTCTGCAACCACAAGATATAACTAATGAATATTTGGCCAAGACATAAATAATATAAAGGTATATGGATTTAAAAAATTCTTTCTTCTCCTTCCTACTTTCTCATTCCCTTTGTTAACAACATGCAATTTCTATACTGTGTGAAGTACAAAAGCACATATATACATATACATAATATATACATGTTATTTCTTCTAGGTTGGGATTTTTGGGGGGTTGTTTTTACAAAAATGTGAGTTTCTACATTTCGTGTCACTTTCCAAATATACGCGTCATATGTCATCATCTCTTCCTTTTATCAATGTCATAGATAATATTTATAACATTATTTTAAATAATATACTCTTAAACTAGTGACATTTATACCAAGGATTATTTAAATATAAGCATATTTTTAATATAAAAATGTCTCATTAACTTTTGGACTCACTTCCCCTCTTCCCTTGCCCTCTGGTCCAGCCTGGCTAATCCTTTTCAAACATCCTTTTTACCTCTCCCATCCCCATAACACACGCACTGCACACATCCACGCACATATGCGCACACACTGGAGCTCATAGTAGTGGTGAGTGACACCTAAGGGCCAATGGGGTTCTGGTAAATGCTTAACAACCAGCTCTTGGGTGCAGGGGGCTGATAGTGTTTGCCTGTGTCAGTGGTTTACCTACTCTCTCCCACCATGGGCCTTTTTCGGCTACCCATGTTCAGTCAACCAGCTCTCAACTTTTCTGAAATTTTAGCAACTAGCTTTCACAACTGTGTATGAACAGGCTCCAGGCTACCACTGACTGAGGCTAGGTTGCCAACAGTAGAAGGTGTAGTGACTTTTATGAGGCATCCTGGGGTTGATGGAGGAACTCTTCTCAGGGATAGCCTCTTTTCCAGAAAATCCAAAAAGTCATCTCAGCTCCCTGCCTTAATCCAAAGTTGGTAAGAGATTGGAGAACTCGTCTTTCTAAGGATTCCATGAGTCCATTCTAAGTACTCTAGGGATCTTTAACATGGATCCCAATCTGGGATTGAACAACCAGGCTTTTGTGGACTTCATGAGTTTATCTCCACTTCACCGATGCTGATGCTGAGTTTGCCCAGGCACCCTGCAGGACGTTTTAGAGCCCAGCTCAGAATGTACTGTCTCTGGCATCCGGAACTCAGAGTTACACAGAAAAGGGAGCTTGAGAGGTCAAGTACCCATCTTAGGTGGTCCTTGGGCCCACTGACCCCATTCCTAGTGGGTGACTATTTCCTCCATGGCAGCATGACTGTGACTTCTACAAAAACCCTGAGATACAAGGTGGTACCCAGAAACCATGGAATAAAGGACTGATTTAAAATCCAGTCAACTGGGAATCTTTGAATTATGAAGATAGCTATAAATATCTCACAAGCTCTGTTGGCTCAGAAAGTTAAATCAAAGGACAGTAAAGGGGAAATTTAAAGAAATTAATATGTAAAGACAAGTCAGTAACCAAAAGCTTTACTTCAGGCCTCGTTCATTCATTTCTCAAATATTTGCAGGATACCCACCGTGGGATATGCCCTGCCCTCGAGGAACGTGCATTCTAGTGAGGCAAAAAAGACAATAAGCAAATGAACTAGTAAATGTATAAAATATCAGATGGCGAAAAGGGCTAAAAAAGAAAAACAGAATGTGAAAGGCGTCGGGACCCTAGGAGAAGCTGAGGGCTATTCCACACAGGGCGCTCAGGAGAGCCTGGCTGGTGAGCCGGCATAGTAGCCCCGCGCGGGCAGTGGGGAGGGAGCCCTAGGCGGCATCTGAAGGATGCCGAACCCGAGGCTCCAGGAAGAACGAAGACCACTTGCTTGGTGTCAGAGCATAGTTCTCTGCAGGCTGAGAGTTCTAAGCATAACAGAATGGCCCTCAAGCGTGAAGTGCTGTTGCTGCAGGGTCAGAGGCTGGGCCCAAGCTCATCAGACCCTTGGGGCACAGAGAGTGACACCTAGCTTCAGGGTTAGACTATGTCTGCACTGCAGGCCGGGTACCTTCTCATGGTTCCAGGCCGTAAGGCAAGATTTCCAGGGAGAAGAGGAACCAGTGCCTCCTCAGTGCTGCTTAAGGAGTGCCCCGAATCCAGAAAAACACCAGATTATATGCTGAGAATGATGACCTGCCCATCAGCTCTGCACTGCAAGAGGGCAATTCAGGTAAACCTGCCCCTCCCTAAGGCTGTCTCCCATGGTGTGTTGTTGATTTGTGCTTGTCCTCTGAGGACTTGTTGACAGCAACAGTGCTGTGACAGTAATCTCATTGTACAGGTGTCTCTCCCACAGGTTGTACAGGTGTCTTTACCCATACAAAGGTATGGGTAAAGTCCATCTTTTCAGTCTGCGGATGCAGGTGATGTTGACAGAGCCTGGGGCTGTTTGCACTCACGCCTCTTCCTGCCATCTGCCCAGGTCTTTGGTCAGACAGAGTCCCTCTGCTTTTGCTTGCTGAGTGCCAGGTTGACCTGTTTGCCCTTGGGATTGTCCAGAAGTCTCCATTATGCCACGTTATTGGGCATTACATTTTAATATGTCCTTGACATATGCTTCTCCTCTCTCCACTTATTTTACCAATTCCATTCTCCACACTGAAGATTATTTTATTAATGACCTACCCCTTCTCTACCACACGGGTTAAAAGCTGCTAAGCTGTGCTAGGCCAGCTGAGCTGCCTAGTCTGAAGCCTTGCTGGGGTCTCTGCCTTCCTTCCAAAAAGCCGCTGGGAACAGGTAGCACTGCTCTCACTGGAGAGACCAGTCCCCAGAACTCCACTCCCTCTCTGCCCTCCAGGGCCACCTTGAGAGTCCTTCTCATATGTTCCAAGGAGGTCATAGGGTTTTCCCTGGTGCCTCTTTGCAATCATGTTTCATAGGTTTTATTAAAATTGGTGAAAGACTTTCTGTACCCACACAAAAGAATCCTCATGGATTGGACCTTTAGTTGACAACTGACCAATTTTGATCTGCTGATGGAAATCCCGGGCATTTCCAAATGCGCAGTCCTCACGCCGCCCGCGCCCAGGCCAGCCGGGCTGCCGCTCTGCGCTGAGCACACCGCCCGCAGCAAGGTGCCTGCCACGGAGCACGCTCAGGGAAGAAAGAAACGAGAGCAAGCCAGGGGAAGACCAAAGGCTTCACACCTTATGAAATAGTCTTTACACCTAAAAGAGCCTATCTTCAAGGACCTGTGAAGGTCGAAAGGTATGCCTCACTTAGGAAAATGAGTAGTGACTGTGGTTTTCCGAAACATTAACAATATCAAAAACTTCTTTCTTAGCCACTAGAAAGGAAAGAGAAAAGGTGGAGAGAATAATATAACCTTTAGTTTTGATTGAGAAAGGTACCGGAATTGCTCAATGTCCCATGAAATCCATCTGAATGGATCCTGTGAAGTGTGCCAGCTGGAGGAAACAGTATTTATAAAAGCAACAAGCAGCATTCAGTGAGGAAGCATAACCTGTGAAATAATGTGGAAAATTTTTATTTCTAAACTTCCATTCTTGGTGCTTTTTCTCACTGGGGGTTTATATAAATTAAACAGGTTTTACTTGAGTATTTCCAAAACTCCCCACTTTTTCACCTTAATGAAGCTCTTTCTGAACACTTTTTGCATGGAATTTCACAGATTCAACTGCATAGATTTTGAATATCATTAAATTTAGACATTGCCTCGTAGGTCAAGACAAACTCAGAGTCTATATTAAAAAATCAATCTCGATCCTGGAGGATGGGAGCCCTTTGGGTTCTGTAGGAAGCAGGTCACCTCGGGACACCTCTCCCTCCCTCCTCCTGCTGCACCGGGGCTGCTCGCTCTCTCTTGGAAAAGAGGATATGCAGAAAGTCACAGAGCTCCTTATGAAGCAGCCTGTTTTTCACCACCTCTGTTAAGAAAAATGAGACGGTGTTGGTGCCAAATCTTTGAAGCCAAACATACTTGTTTCCTGAGAAACAATAAAAAGTATTAAAAGGTTTATAATAATATGGGAGAGGACACATTTGATAGTTGTTCGAGCACATGAGTTGATCTTTAACATACTATGGATACTTTGACAGGAATCCCACAACCGAGCTATCAAGCTCTTTGACCAGATTTCGATACTCTTAGAAAACTAAAAACTAAAATATCTTCGTTAAGTGCCTCCTTGAAGAGCCTTGTGGAGTACTGACTGAGAATGAATAGTCACTCAGTAAGGGTTTGATAACAGCATTTACTTCTTACAAACTCTATTAAAACCCACTTCCAATTTACAATTAATATAAAAACAAGTCACCCACAATGGCATCAGAGTAACAGTTCAGAGACACAGTCCAAAAGCTAACAAATCATATCTGTCTCAGAACATCAAGAGTACGACCTTCGAAATAAAACTTAGAGCTAAAACTCTGAGCAGAGACACTCTCTCATCAGTCATAGGTGGCAACTCGCAGGGCAGCCGGACCCTGGGAGGCCATCTTGCTCCTTGTCCATGGAAGACCAGGGCCACGCAGCACCCACAGCTCACAGGATGGCCAACTGCGCTCCATCAGGAATGTTTGAGTTCCTAGAGGTTCCCATCCCTCCTACTCATGGCACAAGAGGCTGATGCTGTCCTCTGGACATGACACTTGAGTTTCCCAGAACGGTCCACACCCCTGACTGTTTCTGGAAGGGCCTCTTCCTGGGCCTCCAGCTCATCCCAAAGCACATGTTCTTCCTGTCATTTACAGACAATGGTGTACATTTCTGTATACATTCACTTTCAAGGAGAGCTAAAGATGTGTTACTAGATAGAAGGTGAGTTTGTATAGATTATTAATATTTGAGGTCCATACACTAAGCTCAGTGCATGGTCAGAATTTCAGAGGCATCTGTGAGTAGTCCATCTCACGCAGAGTTTGGCAGTGCTAGAAGGCTGCTGCTACAGACAGAAACAATTGGTGTGCTTTGTTCCCAGGACTGCAGTATGTGTGCGAGTTGATTTTTAGTTTTCAGCTGTTGCCTTTTCTTTTTGTTTTGGTTTGTAATTATAAATTATTGTTAGCTTAGCTATAACATTTTCATCTTAACGTATTGAGGATTACTTGTTTATTTATTGAGTGTTATTAGGTTAAAGATTACTTGGATCTTTGGTTGATGGGTAGTATTTTTGGTTTATATCTTTCAAATAACTAGTTATTAAGATATGCACATATTAAGGCTCAAATAGGAATCATCCATATCACTAAATGCTAAAGAAGATATGTACAATCCCTGCACCGTCACCTCAGCCCACCTCTCCCAAATGGCCAGTGACACGAAGCCTCAGTGGTGAGGCGTTCTAACTGAATTTGTGCAGATTAAGTGGCAACATATTATCAATAAAAGTGTGATAAAATTAATGTATTAATTTTTGGCTTACAGGGCATTGCTTTATAGCACAACATGTATATAAATTCAAACTGTAAATTAATTATCTTTTTCTTCTTTGTTGTTACCGAGTTCTTTTTCAATTGAAAAAGAGGAAAGAATCATGTAGCTGGATCAGAACCTTTGGTTTTCCTCTATGCCACATCCCTGAAGTAGGCCACAATTAAAAACAAAAAGGTAGAAGAACCACTGCTTCAAACCACAGCATTCTCTGCAATGTGTGCAGGTTCCAGAGGAGGACATACAAGGCCTTGTGCTCAGGGACACAGCTGGGCTGCCAAAGAAAACGTGTGGCATAAAGGAAACTAAATGAGCAAAGAACTTACTTTTGGCTGCCTACAGCCAACTTGTGCATTTTCTGAAACACAGATAAAATGTGCTGGCTATTTATCCTATAAGATTTTAGTAAGAATTGGCATCAGGTAAATCTGAAAAGCATGTTCTCTAGAGATAACTGTCTCCAGTTCTGCGGTCTAAACTCATCCACTCTTCTTGCTGAGGTGAGCCTCATGGTAATGCTGAATCGTGTAATGACCCGAGGTGAGTCCTCTTCCAGAGAGTAAAGACTATCTCTCAAGCTTCTTCACTTCCAATGTCCTGACAATGCCTTAGTGATTAGTAAGTTTTTCGAGAAAAGAACCATGTTTTGTTCAGTATGCTTTTCTACAGATCATTTGCAATCAAATATTAAAACATACCTGTATACTCATTTTCTAAATGTGACAAACAGGGTAGTATGGAAATGCTGACTAAGTCAGGATCAGTGCAGCGGGCGCATCGCGCCCTGTGCAGGCTGCGTCAGGCTGCAGGCCGGGGTGGAGGGGGGTTGTATAGGGACGGGCAGACTCCACACAGTAGGAAGTGGCTCAAAGTAGTGAAAATTCTTACATCGCCCTTCGTGTCTTCTAGGAAGAGTGAAAGAAGTACAGGTTTCCCCGCAGGCACCAAATACTCATTTGCTCTGTCCAGACATTGGACCCTGGTAGCACACTCAGAAGGCCCATTTCGAGTGCTTTCTTCTGGAATCTGCTTTTCTTGGGCCCCACATACTGTCCGTTGTGTCCTTTGGGTATAAAGCTTGGAAAAAAAAAAGAACTGAATTCTGTTTCAATTTAGAAGATTAGCTTATTTTTATTATTCTAATAGTAAATGATTAGCCTAAAGTCTTGGAGATGTTTGACATTTTAAAGATCTTTTGATTTAGATTGGCATGTTTTACAGTGTCTGGTGTCCTTAAATCCGGAACCATCTGTTCTTAAATATTTAATCAGTGTAAAAGAACTAGGTGGGTCGCAGAAGAACTCCTTGTGCTGCTGTTGTCATCAACGCAGGCAGGTGTCCCCTGCTGGGCACAGCTGTGCAACATGCAAGGGCTGTCTTAAAACACTGGGCCAACACATAAATGCAAAACAGTAAAGGAACGCTCGCCTCCAGCTTGATCTGTCAGACTGTAACTTACGACTCGGCTGTAGCCGTCCCAGCAGTTCCTGGACGAGGAGTGAGAGCGGTGTACCTGGACTCTGCCATGTAAAATCCTTCCCCAAGTTTGGCAATTTCCCATCCATTATTTGCTAAGAATTTGAAGGCTTGACCAGCAATTCTTTTATAATATTTGCCCAATTATTATAAAAAATTTAAAGCATCCTTCACTTTCTATACATGTAGTCTGGAGAAAACACTAGACTTCCCTTATGTAAAAAGAAACCATCGGGAAAAATACATTACACTTGAGAAGAGCGGTGAGCCACACCACTTATTTATTCGCTGTTATTAAAGAACAGAAATGGCCTAATGAGTCAACATTTTGATCCATTCGGTATCAACACCACTTAACTTTCCCTCGCTGTCAGTATACAGCCCTTGAGCGTTCTATTAGGAACAAAGTAAAGATTCACTTAAGGTAACTTCTGTATTTTTTAAGCACATTTGAGTGATCTGATATACAACTAACAAAAAGACAAAAGAAGAGATCCATCAGAAAGAGTAGAATTTTTGTTCACCGATTACTTTTTACCCGTTCATACAGTACTCACTAATTATCTATTATGTGCCAGGCTCTGTGCCCACACAGTGGTGAACAACATAAAGATTGCTTCTACCTTCTAGCACTTTCAGACTAGCGAAGGACACCATCAAGTTAGCAGATGTTTGCAATGCAAGATGAAAAGTGCTAAGACAGGGTAAAAGCACATCTTTGTAATAGCACTCGGGAATAACCCCTAATTGAGTCTAAGAGTGAATAGGGAGGTTTCCCTGAAGAAATGTTGTGTAAGTTGAAACATGAAATGTACATGGGAGTCCAGGTGAGTGAGAATACCAAGCAGAGAAGTATCATATTCAATTCGTCAAAAGGAGAATGAACTTTTCCTAGAACAGAAAGGTGTCCAGAAATAAGGCTAAAGAGGTAGGCATTGCCAAGAGCAGCCACTGGAGGGTTTAGATACAGTCAAATTTCTCTTTTAGAAGCATCATGAGTGGAAATGGACTGGAGAAGACGGGCCAAGGATACCACTGCAGTAACTCAGGCGGGAGGAGGGGGTGGCTTTGCCTGGACAGAGGCAATGGGGGTGGCCAGAGGTGTGCGGAGGGAAGATAGGCAAAGCTGGCGGGCCACTGAGAGAGCCTGGTCTAGGAAGGGGAGGGGCGCCGCCGAGGGACCGCTGGGAGGCAGGCTGAGAGCAGTTCTGAGCGCGCTGCCTTCGACTTCCTGCAGAACGTCTAAAGTGCCCATGGCTAAGAAGAGTGAGTTGGAAATGCAGGTCTGAAGCTGAAAGTGAGGACAGGGTTGGAAACACTTATAAATACAAGTCAAGTAAACAAATGGAAAATTTAGATCTTCTTTTATATTTTTTCCCCAGAATTGTTTTGTGATGGTTAACTTTATAAACATTTTTTGGACTCTGCAAAGGAGAAAACACAGTTTCCCACATTCGTCTTTCAAATATCTGTGACAACACTATAATTTCTAATGAGTTTGTTTATTTTTAATATTACCATTGGTAACCAAAGAGAAGAAAGGAACAAAAGAAATCACTATAGGAGGAGCTAGGTGAAGCCAGCTACACCATGAAATATATTTTTAATATACATAAAATGAAGTATTTCTAATTTCATAATATTTGCAATAAAAACTAGATGCACAAAGTACAGTATTGCAGTGGGTTTTTATTGGTCAGTTTTTTTTAAAGGTTACTTTTCAGCTTAGCAATGTGCAGAATTAGTGCTTTTGTGTCTTTGTTGATTTGTATGGAGGCCATCAAATTGAGGTCAAGGACATGGCAGGGCCTTTCCCTGCTGCAGCTCCCACAGACATTTACGGGTCAGACACAAACAAGGATCTTTGATAAGTGAGAATAACATCCGGTGGCTTGATTAGAGTAATGAAGAAAAACCTACTCTCTTTTGATAAGTTATCCATTTTCCTGAAATTTTGCATTGTGAAATGGAATGAAAAATAAAATCAAACTCATATTTCTTACCTATCCTTTACTCATTCCAAATTTATTTATAAGACTTAAAACTGTTTTTAAAGCAGTCTGCATTGTCATGTCATAATACATCTACAGGAAAGGGTAAAGAAACCCAAAACATCACAAGGCTCACGTGCAAAAGGTACACAAATGCCTTTTGCATTCTTAAGAAAGTCAAGAATTCCTCTAGTATGCTTGTGTGTGTTTTCTGGTTGATTTTTAGTCCAGAGTTTGGTAGATACACTTGTCCTGTTCAGGCTCTAAGGCCAGTAAAGACAGTGAGCTCTGGCGGCGGATTCCACTCATTCCTGTAGAGATTGGAGGAAAGGAGCGCCCACCTGTACATCCAGCCGCCAGGGCTGCCATCACAAAACACCACAGACTGGGCGACTTAAACAACGGAAACTTATTTCTTCACGCTTGTGGAGGCCAGAAGTCCAAGGTCAAAGTGTCAGGAGGTTTGGTTTCTCCTGGGGCGTCTGTCCATGGCTTGCAGACTTTTCGTTGCCTCCTCACAGGATCTCCCCTCGGATCGCATGAGTGTCTGGTGTCTGCACTTCTTATAAGGACACCAGTCAGACTGGGCTAGGGCCTGCTCTAAGGATCTCGTTGTAACTTAGATACCTCTTTAAAGACTTTATGTCCAAATACGTTACATTCTGAGGTACTGAGAGTTAGGACATCAACATACGAACTTGGGTGTCCACAGTTCTGTGCATAGCGACACCCTGCTCACCTCGCATTAGCAGGCAGGGGAGTAAGAACAACTCCAAAGGTGTTAGAGGCAAAAGGAAATGGAAACTGTTTCCTCAGCCTCCAGGACTTTATAATCCACAAATGAAGTAAAACAAAAACAGTATACTTTTTGATAGAAAAATAAAAATTTAAATGTATCTAAATACATAATAGCTTATGGACATATTTTGGCAACCCATGGAAATCATAATTGAGTATCTGTTAATACATTGATCTTGGCAAACTCACCTAGCAAGCTTAGCAAAACCTCCGGGGCTGTGGGTTATTTACAGTAAATTCTGAGGGATGCCACTTCTAAATTTGTACAAGCTACAGCTCATGTTTTTGTGAAAAAGCACCTAGGGGCTTTCTAATTCCAATTGACAGTTTGGTAGATAAGCCCTAAAAATAAACTTTTCCGCCCTAAAATGTCAATTATTTCTTCTGTCCTAAAGTTTTTGTATTTCTTATCCAGGCAACAATTAAGAAGTACTATATTTTTAAAGTTTATAAGATTTTAGTATTACTTGTAATTTAATTTAATTTAAAAATTAAATATATTTAAAATCAAGTCTGTAATTATCATAAGAATAAATTATGCCTTAAAAAATCTTCAAAATACTGTGTGTGTGTGTGTTCGCGTGTGTGGGTGTATCGTCAGTCATTGAATTAGCAAACCATGTTGCATGTCAGGCATTTTTACAGTCTGAGCTTTCTCACATAACTTTCTTCCTGATAAAATTCAACACCAATATTGCAGGTTTTTTCCTAGCTAGTTGTTATTAAGGAATAATCAGATAATGCCAATGAGGAAACAATTTATTGAGGTATTAATCACTGGTAATGACATATTTAAGAGTCTTGGAAATGAAAAAAAATAAATACATAAAAGTAATTCCTAATGGTAGAATTTCAACTATTGCAGCATACTGTAGAAATTATGTCTTTGGTATCCTTCCTCTGTCAGTGATAATTGTTGAAGTTCAAGCTTCCTATTTTTCTGAAGTTTTATTTTTGCTACAGAGGGATTATTCAGTTAGTCAAAATGTACATTACCAAATCAGTAGGAACTGACTCTCTATGTCTTAGGAGTGACCGCCGCAGCAGATTCCAAGACAAAGAAGTAGTGCCCCAACAATCATGGCCCGGGGTTTGCATTTTTAGAGGACATATTTGACACAGGAAATCCCCCAAGTTGCTGTGAGACACTGAAATGTTGGGTGATGTAGAGTAATCCCCTTACCTCCTAAAAACCTTAAATACAGACTGAAACCAAGAAAAGGAGATTCTCAGGCTCCAGATATGAAGATGCAAGTACTGAGTTGGAGCTGATGCCAAGAGGCGCAGTGGGAACCGGGAGCAGCTTATCATGGCCGCCAGGGGCTGGGACGGCACAGGAAGGAAAACTCGCCCGTGGGATCCTGGGAGCAGAGAGCCGGCCGAGCTGCGTGCACAAAGCTGGGCGCAGAAAAGACTGTTCTGTCAGTAAAATGGAAACAAGAAATACCCGGGATAACCAGAAGGAAGTTTTTATCTACTCAGGGCTGTGTGTTGAGATACAATCAACCACAGGAAATTGGAAACCCAGGGCTACTCACTCTGTCAGGGACAGGAGATCTGAATTCAAGTGGTGCACAAGGTGTTCGCCCACAAGCCGAGAAATTAACGTTTAAAAATTTACCAAAGACCAGTGCAAACAGGATGCAACTCCTAAAAGATGAGATTTTATGTTGGCTGTCTTGAACTCTTCAACAATATCAAGGTTATGAAAGAAAATAAAAGGTTGTCTGCTCCAGATTAAAGGAAACTAAAGAAACATGACAGTGCAATGCAGTGCATGATCCTTGAGATGATGTTGGATTCAAAGAAAGAAAAAGTTACCAGGATTCTTTTCAGAACCGTTGAAGAAATTAGAATATGGACTGGGTATTGGATCTTGTAGCGATGTGAATTTCTTAGATGTGATGATGGCATTATGGTTATATAGAGGAAGGGTGTCATTCTTAAGAGAGGCTTGCTGAAGGACTTACGACTAGTGTGCGGTGAAGTTTGCAACACCCTTGGGAGAGAGAGAAAGCAAAAGTGGCAAAATGTTAACAGTTAGTGAATTCAGGTGAAGAATACAAGGGTGTTTATCGTATTATTCTTTCAACTTTTCTGTAGGTTTGAAATATATCAAAATAAGTTGGTTATGGATTAAAGCAAGATAGAATTACCGTTTTAGACAATCTGAAAGTGAAAGGCATTGGAGATAGATTTGAATTAAAGATTTCTACTGTCCTTATAACATTTGGAATAGGATGTAAAGATACTGATTAATTTTAGACTTCATTTGTTCTGGGGAACAAGTTAAAAATGAAAGGTTAACATAAAAATATAGGAATTATAGAGTACATAACTTCCAAACTAATAATGAGAGAAAATGAGATAATTCTGAGAAAAAAAATGAGAGTGAAAATTGAGAAAAAAAATGAAATAAACTTAATCAATCTAACGTAAGGACTAAAAGAAAAACAAGGAAAAAGAGAAGCAATGATAAACAAAATAATAGAAAATACAAAATGGGATGACAGAGATAAATCCAAATATGAATCACAATAAATATAAACATATTAACTTCACCTTTCAAGTCAGAGATGATCAGCCTGGATTAAAAAATATTATGATAAAATCCAGCTCTGTGCTATTTATTTGATACACACTTCAAGCAAAATAGCATAGAATGAGTAAAAATAAAGAGAATTATAGAAAAATACTAGGCAAAGATAAAAAGTAAAATTAGCATATAATAATATGAAACAAAATAGAACTTAAGGGAAAAAGTTTTAATAGTGATATAAAGAGACAATGAATAATATAATAAAAAACAAGCTACTAAGAAGGTGTTAATACTCAATGAACATGAATACTATTTTATTGTGACCAAAAATAGGGGTCTGTGTATACATATATATTGGTAGAATTATAAAAGGAAAGAGACAAATGCATAATTACAGCTGGATAGTTTTTATTTTTTTTTGAGACAGAGTCTCACTTTTTTGCCCAGGCTAGAGTGAGTGCCGTGGCATCAGCCTAGCTCACAGCAACCTCAAATTCCTGGGCTCAAGTGATCCTCCTGCCTCAGCCTCCCGAGTAGCTGGGACTACAGGCATGCGCCACCATGCCCGGCTAATTTTTTCTATATATATTAGTTGGCCAATTAATTTTTTTCTATTTATAATAGAGACGGGGTCTCACTCTTGCTCAGGCTGGTTTTGAACTCCTGACCTCTAGCAATCCGCCCACTTAAGCCTTCCAGAGTGCTAGGATTACAGGCGTGAGCCACCGTGCCTGGCCGGGCTGGATATTTTAATTCACTTGTTTCAGAAATAATGGACTTGTTTCAGAAATAATGAGTAAATCAGCAAAACATGTTAGACAGAGTATATAATATTTAATATTATAAATAATAATATAATTATTATTAAATAATAATTACAATTGTCAAAATGTTTCTAATATGTAGAATCCTGCATCCATAAATTAGGAAAAATACATCATTTATAAGCATACATAAAACATTTTCAAAACTGGCTATTGCTCAAATTCAAAGTAAGTCTTGAGAAATTTCAAAGATTCAGCATCATGGAGCCCATGATCTCTTGCCAAAATGTAAGTATATTTGACATTGAACAACACAGGTTAGAATTGCCTGGGTCCACTTATAAGTTAATTTTTTTCAATAGATATATTTTTAAAATTTTAGATTTGCAACAATTTGAAAAAACTCACAGATTTCTAGGGTAAAAAGAACCTAGAAATAGCAAAAAAAAAGTTTTAAATTATGTATGTCATGAATGATACATAAAATATATGTAGATACTAGTCTATGTTATCATTTACTACTATAAAATATACACAACTCTATTATTAAAGGTTAAAATTTATCAAAACCTGTACACACAAGACTATACATGGTGCTGTTCACAGTTGAGAGAAATGGAAACAAATGGAAAGATGGAATCTTAAATCATAACTGCAAAAAATTAACTGTAGTACATACTGTGCTAGTATAATAATATCATAGCCACCTCTTGTTGCTATTACAGTGAGCTCAAGTGTTGTGAGTATCTACTTAAAACGTCCTATGATGCTAATCATCTCCGCAGGAGCAGTTCATCTCTCCAGTAAACTGGCATCACGGTAAGAAGCAATCTCTCGCAGTACTCACATACTTTTCATCATGTTTACTGCAATGCCACAAACCTTCGATAATAACACAATGGGACCCATACAAAGTTCCTCTAGTGATGCTGGCAGTGCTCCCAAGAAGTAGACTAACGTCATGACATTCCAAAATAAGTCGAATTATTTGACATGTGCTGTAGATTGAGATCTGCAGATGTGATTGCTCACCATGTCAAGATAAATGAAACCAGCATAAGGACTATTGTAAAAAAAAAAAAAAAGGGAAGGAAATTCGTGAAGCTGCTGCTGTAGCTACACGAGCAGCAGCAGTAGTTAGATTTCAGGGCAGTCAAAAGTTATTGGTGATTTTCAGCTGTGTGGACCCATGTTGTTCAAGGGTCAACTGTATACTTTTGAATTCATTAATAAAAAGATAGTTGAAAACACATTTGAAAATGAAACATAAACACATACACATATACACACATATTCCCGATTAGCATGAGTTAAAAAAGTTATAATTCATATTACAAAACACTTAGAAGTATATAATAAGAATATAAATCTTATAGAAAAAA
Source organism: Mirza zaza (assembly GCA_008750895.1). Classification (NCBI taxonomy): domain Eukaryota; kingdom Metazoa; phylum Chordata; class Mammalia; order Primates; family Cheirogaleidae; genus Mirza; species Mirza zaza. The sequence continues at coordinate 75,954 of VSMD01062735.1, read as the reverse complement.
CTTAAATTGATACTTTTAGGAAAAATCATAATTTTGTATTTTTTAAACTGGAAATAAATAGCTAATTTTAAAATATTAGATAAAAATAACTCATTAAATTCAAATAAATAGAAGGAAAGAAATAAAGTACTAGAAGAAAATATATAAACTCCTACAAATCGATTTTAAAAAAGAAAAAGATATCTATATTCATAAGGGATATTGGTCTGTAGTTTTGTTTTTTTGTTGCATCCTTTCCTGGTTTTGGTATCAGGGTTATGTTTGCCTCATAAAATGTGTTGGGAAGGATTCTATCCTTCTCAATTCTGTGGAATAGTTTCTGCAGGATAGGCACCAGTTCTTCTTTGTAGGTGTGGTAAAATTTGGGTGTGAAACCATCTGGTCCAGGACTTTTCTTTTTAGGAAGGTTTTTTATTGCTGTTTCAATTTCAGTACTTGATATTGGTCTGTTCAGGAATTCTATTTCTTCCTGGTTGAGCCTAGGGAGGATGTATGTTTCTAAGAAATTGTCCATTTCCTCCACATTTTCCAGTTTGTGTGCATAGAGGTTTTTGTAGTATTCATGAATTATATCTTATATCTCTGTGGCATCCATTGTAATTTCTCCTTTATTGTTCCTGATGGAGCTTATTAGAGATTTTTCTTTTCTGCTTTTCATTAGTCTAGCCAAAGGTGTGTCAATTTTATTTTTTCAAAGAACCAACTTTTTGTTTTGTTCTTCCGTATGGTTTCCTTGTTAGCAATTTCATTTAGTTCTGATTTGATCTTAATGATTTCACTTCTTCTGATGGGTTTGGGGTTAGTCTGTTCTTCTTTTGCCAGCTCTTTGAGACGATTCATTAGGTTGTCTATTTGTGAGCTTTTTGACCTTTGGATATAGGCATTTATGGAAATGAACTTTCCTCTCAGGACTGCTTTCGGTGTGTCCCACAGCTTTTGATAACTTGTGTCTCCTTTTTCATTTAGTTCAAAGAATCTTTTGATTTGCATCTTGATTTCTTCATTTGTGAAGTGATCATTCAACAGAAGGTTGTTTAGTTTCCATGAGTTTGTGTAGAAATGAGAGTTCCTGTTAGGGTTGATTTCTACTTTTATTCCATTGTGATCTGAAAAGATACATGGTATGATTTCTATTTTATAAAATTGTTTGAGACATGCTTTGTGTCCTAGGATATGGTCAGGCTTAGAGAATGACCCATGAGTTGATGAGAAGAACGTATATTCAGTGGTTTTGGGGTAGAATGTCCTGTAAATGTCAGTCAGGTCCATTTGTTCTAGAGTTCTGTTTAAGTCCATTATTTCTTTGTTGATGTTCTGTTTGGAGGATCTGTCCTGTGCTGTCAGTTACAGACCAATATCCCTTATGAATATAGATGTAAAAATTCTCAACAAAATCCTAGCCAGTCGAATTCAGGTGCTTATCAAGAAAATAATCCATCACAACCAAGTGGGCTTCATCCCAGGGATGCAGGGATGGTTCAACATATGCAAATCTATAAATGTAATTCACCATATAAACGGAAGCAAAAACAAAGACCATATGATCCTCTCAATAGATGCAGAAAAAGCATTTGACAAAATTCAACACCCTTTTATGATAAGAGCACTCAACAAAATAGGCATAGACAGAGCATACCTAAAACTGATACAAGCCATTATGACAAACTCACAGCCAATATCATACTGAATGGGGAAAAATTGAAAGCATTCCCTCTTAGAACTGGAACAAGACAAGGTTGCCCACTATCTCCACTTCTGTTAAACATAGTGCTGGAAGTCCTTGCTACAGCAATCAGACAAGAGAGCGGAATTAAGGGTGTCCAAATGGGAGCAGAAGAGATCAGACTCTCAGTCTTTGCTGATGACATATTATACCTAGAAAACCCCAAGAATTCAACCAAGAGACCCCTTGAATTGATAAATGAATTTGGTAAAGTCTCAGGATACAAAATCAATACACAGAAATCAGAGGCATTCATATACGCCAACAACAGTAAAAGTGAGAACCAAATCAAAGACTCAATTCCCTTCAAAATAGCAACAAATAAAATAAAGTACCTAGGAATATATTTAACTAAGGAGGTAAAAGACCTCTACAGGGAGAACTATGAAACACTGAAGAAGGAAATAGCAGAGGATGTAAACAGGTGGAAGAATATACCATGCTCATGGGTCGGCAGAATCAACATTGTTAAAATGTCTATACTACCCAAAGTGACCTACAGAGTCAATGCAATCCCTATCAAAATGACACCATCATTTTTCACAGATATAGAAAAAATAATTTTACACTTTGTATGGAACCAGAGAAGACCCCGTATAGCAAAATCAATCCTAGGCAATAAAAACAAAATAGGAGGTATCAATTTACCAAGGCTATAGTAATTAAAACGGTTTGGGACAGACACAAGAACAGGGACATTGACCAGTGGAACGGAACCGAGAACCCAGATATAAAACCATCCTCATGTAGCCAACTAAGCTTCGACAAAGCGTACAAAAACATAAACTGGGGAAAAGAATCCTTATTCAATAAATGGTGCTGGGAAAACTGGATAGCCACATGTAGAAGACTAAAACAAAACCCACACCTTTCACAAAAATCAACTCATGCTGGGTAACAGACTTGAACCTTCGGTGTGAAACTATTAGAATTCTAGAGGAAAATGTTGGAAATACTCTTCTAGACATTGGCCTGGGCAAAGAATTTATGAAGAAGACCCCAAAGGCAGTCACAGAAGCAACAAAAATAAATAAATGGGAGCTGATCAAATTAAAAAGCTTCTTGCACAGCCAAAGAAACTGTCAAGAGAGAAAACAGACAACCCACAGAATGGGAGAAAATTTTTGCAAGCTACATATCTGATAAACGGCTCATAACTAGAATCTATTTAGAACTCAGGAAAATCAGCAAGGAAAAATCAAACAACCCTATCAAAAAATGGGCAAAGGACATGAACAGAAACTTCTCAAAAGAAGACAGAATAATGGCCAACAAACATGAAAAAATGCTCAACATCTCTAATCATCAGGGAAATGCAAATCAAAACCACAATGAGATATCACTTAACTCCAGTGAGAACGGCCTTCATCAAAAAGTCCCCAAACAATAAATATTCACGTGGATGCGCAGAGAGAGGAACACTCCTACACTGCTGGTGGGACTGCAAACTAGTTCAACCTTTGTGGAAAGCAATGTGGAGATATCTTAAAGCGATACAAGTGGATCTACCATTTGATCCAGCAATTCCACTACTGGGCATCTACCCAAAAGATCAAATGACACTACAAAAGGTACACCTGCACTCGAATGTTTATAGCAGCACAATTCACAATTGCAAAGTTGTGTAAACAACCCAAGTACCCATCAATTTATGAATGGATTAATAAAATGTGCTATATGTACACCATGAAGTACTATTCAGCTTTAAGAAACAATGGTGATATAGCACCTCTTGTATTTTCCCGGATAGAGCTGAAACCCATTCTACTAAGTGAAGTATCTCAAAAATGGAAAAATAAGCACCACATGTACTCACCAGCAAATTGGTATTAACAGATCAACACCTCAGTGGACATATAGGAATAACATTTATTGGGTGTCAGGCAGGTGGGAGGATGGAGGAGGGATGGGTATATACATACATAATAAGTGAGATGTGCAACGTTTGGGAGATGGTCACGCTTGAGGTTTTGACTCGAGGGAGGAGGGGGGCATGGGCAATATACGTAACCTTAACACTTGTACCCCCATAATACACTAAAACAAAAATAAATAAATAAATAATAAATTTTTTAAAAAGGAAAAAAAAGAAAAAGACAAACAATCCAATAGCAAAATAAGCAAAGGCATGAAAAAGCAACACTTACAAGTAAAATTGAACAGCCAATAAATATATGAAAATATCTTCAGTCTCACTACTGATCAGGGAAACAGAAATTAGTATAATGAGGTACAATTTCACACTCCTGATTGGATCAAATAGAAAAGGCATTAAATATTGGGGAAAATGTGAAAAATAGGAAGTCTGACAAGTGCTGGGTAGAGCATACATTGGTACAATCACTCTAGAGCCATCAGGCAAAACCTAATTGTAAGCGAATGCACATGTTCTCTATCCCTACAATTCCACTTCTGTGTGTATACCCCAAGAAACTACTTCACCAGGAGAATCACTGCATAATGTGTAGACAGTTTAATTGCAGCAATATGAAATTTTAAAAAATATATGGAGAAATAAGGGCATAAAACATACCTATAATAAAAGTACATGTAAAAGAACCAATAAAATAGAATAACAATTTTAAAAAAGAAAGAATTACAAAAAAATTCAAAATAGTGGTTGCTTCTGGGGAGAAAAGAAACTTGGAAAATAAAACTGAGGATTGGAACAAAGTGGGTTTCAAACTTATTAGTAAGTCTGTATGAGAGATACACACATGCATATGTATGTTATATATTATTAATTACCATTAAGGTTGTAATTTATATAACCTCTGAACCAAATCACCAAAACCCAAACCATGTATTATATCCTGTCCATATCTGGCTAAAAACCAAATCAAACAGAACAAAAATACCTTGTAGCCTAGGCATCTTTGAATTGTCTAAAATATGTCAGCACATCCCATCTAAGCCCAGAAAATACAGCTCGGAGCAAACTCAGCTGTTGACATCCATACAGCCCCTTCTTTCTTTTTATTTCACATCCTGCTTCAGTGTCTTGCTGATACGTTAATAGCAGGTATTCAGCTAATGAATTCTACCAAAGCATGTACTTTGTATCTCTAGTACTTTTATTTATTTGATTTATTCTATTAAAATTGTATTTTGTCAGAATTATTTTATGTGTTCATCAGTTTCAAAATTATTTAGGCTTCTGAATCACTGTCCTAGTATCCAAAGTTGGGCACATTCAGTGTTCAATAAATACTGATTTGAACTTTGAATTACTCTCCTGGTATCTGTTCTTATTATATTATAAATGTAAAATAGTAAACTTCCTAAGGGTAGAGACATTATATTCTGTGTACCCTCTTTATGGTACATGCTACTGTATATAAAACAATTGCTTCTTATTATTTGAATGATTATTTAAGTAGAGGATTTTTTTTTTTGCTTATTTTTTCTTTACCCAAGCAAAGCTCTATATCTCTCAACTTCCAGAGAGTTCCAGTGCTTGAAACCAGTACTTTTTTGCAGATGATTTGTTGTTTAGATCCTAGAACTAATAAGCCTATTAATAAAAAAGGTCTTTTTTTAGTTTTGCAAGATCAAATCACTGCAGTTAACAGTAAGCGTTAGAGTAAGCTGTGTAAAAACAATTAATGTGATGGTTTCTCAGGAAATTTCTCAATTTCCAACCATGACAGATAACTTGGAAATTTCCCTTTCATCACACACCAAAAACATACACAATGTTTTCTGTGCATCCACAAGGAAGAGACAATCAGAGAGCAGGTCAAGAAAATGGAAATCACAATCATGAAAGGTAAGAGCATGGCCATCCCCAAATACGCCACTTTGACATAAGGATGTCTTTGAGCCGAAGGCAATCGAGAAAAAACAGATACAAAAATGCTCTCTGTCCTCCCCCTATTTAACTAAAAACATGACATGAACTTATAAAAGAGTCCTTTCTCCCCTCTCTGCCCAGAAAGGGCAGAAGGTAATCACCAGAGAAGACTCTAGACCCTGATCAGCCCGGAGAGGGAACTGAGAAATCTGTGTGACAAACTTTACTACTGTAACTGGACTATACTTTCCATTCCTATATTTACCTTCCCACAATTTGCTGCCATAGTGACTCAAAATTCTTTTCTTTTGTCTTGTCAGTTCTCTCCAAAATTTATTGTTCTTTTGTTAAGAAACTATTCGAGCTCAGGTTCTAACCACTCCTTTGAGTTACTCATCACTGAGTACTCCTGTGCACTGTGTATATGTTGATAAACTTCTGTTTTTCTCTTGTTAATCTGTCTCTTGTCATCTATTTTACAAGGCCCCAGTCAATGAACCTAAGATGGGCAGAGGAAAAAGAAAATTTTGCCTCCCTTCAATAACAAAAGCAAAACTTTAATATCAATTATTACAGCACTTAGACAAACGTTACAGAACATACCAATTTGTTTTATGCTATAACATGTAATAATCATAGCATCTTTGCAGGCAAGGATTTCAAATGGAAAAACAAGCCAAAATCCTCACCAGTAGAAGTTTGTAAAGGGAGCAACATTTGTGTGCAAACAAGTAGTCTCCTGGGCAGAGTCCACCAACACCACCCCTGAGGGCCCTGCTAATCGCCTAACTCTCCAGGGGAGGCTGAAGCAGCTGTGTCTGGAACCTGCAAAACATTATCATCCAGTGAAGAAAATGTGATGGCACAATAATAAAAAGGGGCAAAGGTGTTAAGTGTGCCTGTAGCATAAAGGGGTGGTGTTTATTTTTCTTTCACAAAGCAGAGAAAAGCAGATTTTAAATTATTGGTAAACTTTATATAAAACTACACGATTCCAAAATACATTCTTTCCCTTCAGCCAAAGTCTACCAACTGTCTCAGAAAGCATATGCAACTCAAGAGAAGAAATAAGAATAACGATCATGCCTTTAAATCCTATTTAAGCTAACAGGCGTAATTTAAAAAGTAATGATTTAAGCTTAGTTGTTTCTATTCAGTCCTATGGTATGTATTAGGCACACACAAGCCGTCTCTCGTTCCACAAGAAATTCAGAGGGACTCTCAAGTGTGGTATATTTATTGAAATTGAAATAGTAAGGAGAAAATTGGTCTGGCTTACGCATCAGGAATTATTTCATGTGGTTCAGCAGTCAATGCAGAATCTGTGAAGTTTCCCAAATTCACTCAGATATTTCCCCTTTTGGAGTCTTTCTCAGCATGTTCCTTTTGCCCAATTTCTATGCTAAATTCCTAATCAACTTTCATTTCAAGTCTTCCCTGAGACTAAACATAATGTTTTCTTTCTTTGAATGTTGTATCTCTCTTATGGCCCTTTTGGAATGAAGGCTTGGATTATCATCTATAGAAATCTCTTTCCTTATTAGAATGTAAACACTTTGTGCACAGGGATTGTGCTTTAGCTATGTGCAGGAGTCACCTTGAAAATGGCACCCATTAGTCTCAAAATAAATATTTATTATTTCATACCGAATAATGAGAAGTAGGCCAGATTCCATACCAAAGTATCTAAAATGTGAACTCTCTAGTCAGTACTGGTTATACAGATATGCATAATGTATCCAGCCCTTGCGCCCGCATAGGTACGCAGCCCTATTCGTCTCCCCGACGTCTGCTGTAGTAGAGGTCACCTTGACTTAAAGCCTCTGGAAAAGCCTGATCTTATTTACGTTTGGTAGTCTCTGGTACCTAGCACAATGTCACACGTATAGTTGGCATGCAGCAGGTATTGACAAGTACAGAACTGCTAGGGTGATGGGGTGCTTTTGTCTGATTTAGAGAGTTATGATATGGTACTTAGAGTTCTGGATTTCTCAGTTGAAAATTGAAAGATGTTATTAAAGACTTACTTGGTGATACTGAGATAATACCCCTTAGTCTTCAAGAGACATAAATTTTCAAGACACATTTTAATCATATTAGTAAACATGAATGTACCCAGGAAATAAACGCTGCAGTTGACAGTGATTATTTCCTGCAGGTGGAATATGTACGAAATGTCTTCTGGGGATTAGGGGATGATGGGGTTGACAGGAATGTGCAGTCTTCCCGTGGACACCCTTAAACTTCCTTTACTTCAGTCCACTATGACCTTTTAAAGACTGAACTCTGTTATGATGGTTACTTGTTGATTTCCCTTCCCTGTTGTCAGTATACTGAGAAGAGGTAAAAAGAAAAAGAGAAAGAAAAGATCCAGAGCCTAATAACTTAAAACGAAGTGTAAACAGTTCTTGGAATCCTAAGGTAATAATAAGGCTGAAAACTTGGAAACAATCTAAGTGTTAAATTATAGTTCACCTCCACAATGGAAAGTTAGATGGCCATTCAAATCATGTTCTCACAAAACATATAAGAACAAGGAGAAATGCTCATTATGCAATGTTAAATGAAAAGAGAGGGTCCAAAGCCACATCACTAGTATGCTACAATTGCTACAAATATATTTTAAGGTAGACAGGGAAACAAAAGCCAGGAAGAAAATAAACCTAAATGTTGGCAATAGTAATATTTTAGTAGGATTCCAGGTGATATCTATGTCTTCCTTAAATTTTCTGTTTAAAAAATGTTTACATTAAATATATGTAAACATTTAAATCACAAAATGAAAATAATCACTGGTTTTTAAAATAATACATTTGAATATGATTATGAAAAGGAAATTATGGAGAAAAGAAAAGTGGCAAGTGCCACTATACCATGTTGCAGGGTAGTGGTCAAGAGATCAGGCTCTGGAATAAGACTATGTGGCCTCATGGCCTAGATTAATACCTCAGAGCTGTAGTAACTTGTTGATTGAATGGGGATATTAGATTCCATAGATTGTAAGATAAATACACCATCCTTTTTCGTACAAATAAGAGTTTTTAAAATACTGTCAGTACTCCATTTTAAGGCATATTTCTATTTCAGAGATGTCAAAAAAATGTGTCAGAGCTTTTATATAAAGTTCCTCAAAGAGTATATGACAGTTAATAAGTGTTTACCAAATGTGAGCCATTATTATAGATGGATTTCAGATGGCTGAGAAAGCCCCAGAGGATGAAGACAGAGATTTCAGTTTGCGAGGTCTGAGGAAGGTCACAGGGAAGATCGAAGCCAGAGTACCCTCCTTTGCTGGCTAGGTATGAAAGCCACAAGTAGAAAATATTTATTATTTATTTTTATTTATTTATTTTGAGACAGAGCCTCGCTCTGTTGCCCAGGCTAGAGTGCTGTGGCATCAGCCTAGCTCACAGCAACCTCAAACTCCTGGGCTCGAGAGATCCCCCTGCCTCAGCCTCCCAAGTAGCTGGGACTAGAGGTACACACCACCACTGCCGGCTAATTTTCTCTATTTTTAGTAGAGATGGAGTCTCACTCTTGTTCAGGCTGGTCTCGAACTCCTCCCGCCTTGGCCTCCCAGAATGCTAGGATTACAGGCGTGAGCCAGCACACCCAACCTACAGCTATTGTTTTAGAAAGCAATATTACATAGGGGCCTCACACTTAACATCCTCAAATAACTGGGTAGGAAGTTAAATGTATAGGATTGAGAGAAAGAGGAAGAAAGTTTGAAGTTGAGTGGCTTAAGTATTGTAGTCATCAAATTATCTCATTTGTCCCTAATATTATTGAGTAACCATAGGAGTTACATGCAGTTACATGGCCATAAAGAAAAAAGCACGTTTGCAGTCTCTTTACTTAAGGATGTTCCAAATAAATAAACAACATAGAGACATATGTAGGACGCCATGTGATTTATGTGCCTATAATGATATGCATAAATTTCAGTAGAACAAAGATAAGTGCAAAAATAAAGCTGTGCTAAAATTTTTTATTAAGTTAAATTATTTCATATTTCCTGAGCTGCAACAAGGTTCTAAGAAGTTAATGCTTTCCTTTAAGCAGTTTAAAAAAAGATACCTGGTATGACAGAATGTAAAGTATTAAAAATTATCTTGGCTTAACAGCAAGACTAGTAAAAGAGTTATTAAAAGCATTAAAAAGCAATATGTTTTATCATAGTAGTGACTTAAAGGATAAATCTGTTTTTATTTACTCATGTAGAAGGTTCCTACCAAATATTTACCATGTGGGTTCTTAAGTCAGAGGAATATAAAAGCACTGTCACAGGCTACAGCTAGCACATGAGGTAAAAATGTTGACCAAGTGGGAGAAATCTGGCAGAATGAGTCAACCAGAACCCTGACCATTGAACCTTTTCAGATTTTGTATAGAACAAATCTTGTATAGAAATAAGATCTGACCTGGAAATGGTCCAAAAAAAAGAGATACTCTATGGTGCCAGGAGCCACATCAAGTCAAACAAAGGGAAAAAGGAACTGTTAGCAGAAAGGTATTTCTTCAGTTCTTATATGCATTTAGCAGGCAAACTAGAGCAGAGAGCAACAGCTGTGGTGAGATGTGAAATGAACTTCAAGCTTGTGGTGAATTTTGAGGCTCAAGAGAACAGAGCTCACCATTTTAGAGAACACCCTTGGCAGCAAGAGCTGGGCCCTTCAGAGGGCCCTCCAGGTTCCCAAAGAGCCTGTCGACACGCCTCAGACAGGGTTGAAGGGAATGACTGATATTCTATACTTTGCATGGGTGTTGATTTGCAAACAACGTGATTTTTTTTCTTAAAATAGGATTTGTGCTTTCCATCTTTTTTGTTGTTTTAGTTTAGAAAGACACCTTTATCAGGTGTTCATAAAAATGATAGGCTTTTTTGAATTCCAGAATGAAATGACTTCATCCGGCCGCCTTGCATCCTTCCACGCGAAGCCCTCGGCGGCGTGGGGGGGGCTGGGGCGAGGTGCCGCCTCGCTGCCGCCCGGACCGCTGCCTCCCTGCTGCAGCGGCGAGGCGGGCGGGGGCGGGGGCGGGGGCGGGGGCGGGGGCGGGGGCGGGGGCGGGGGCGGGGGCGGGGGCGGGGGCGGGGGCGGGGGGGGGGGGGGGGGGGGGGGGGGGGGGGGGGGGGGGGGGGGGGGGGGGGGGGGGGGGGGGGGGGGGGGGGGGGGAGGCCCGCGCTGCTTTTGTCTGGGGGTGCGCTGGCTTCCCCCGCGGCCCTCAGGCTGATGCTCTGCTGCCGCTGTCTTAAAAGTCTTAATAGGCCGGGCGGGGTGGCTCACGCCTGTAATCCTAGCACTCTGGGAGGCCGAGGCGGGCAGATTGCACGAGGTCAGGAGTTCAAAACCAGCCTGAGCAAGAGTGAGACCCCCGCCTCTACTATAAATAGAAAGAAATTAATTGGCCAACTAATATATATATAGAAAAAATTGGCCGGGCATGGTGGCGCATGCCTGTAGTCCCAGCTACTCGGGAGGCTGAGGCAGTAGGATTACTTGAGCCCAGGAGTTTGAGGTTGCTGTGAGCTAAGCTGATGCCATGGCACTCACTCTAGCCTGGGCAACAAAGTGAGACTCTGTCTCAAAAAAAAAAAAAAAAGTCTTAATAATTTTTGAACAAGATGTGCTGGGTTTTTCATTTTGCTCTGGACCCCAAAGATGATGTAGCCAGTCCTATTTTGAAGAACAGCCACGTGCATAGTTTTCTGTAAAATATAAATATTGGCAACTAATTCTAATTTTTAAGTGTAGTGAACACTACACATCTGCAAGCTAACTGGTCTGTGGCCACCAGATTTCAACTCTATCGATTGTCTCAGTGATTAGCCTAGAATCTTAGAATTTAGCGCTATGACATCTTAGATGCAACCTGGCCAATCCCTTCATTCTCCAGAGGAGGAAACAGTTAAAAGAAACAAAAATAAAACCGTGCTGCCACGTATGACTTCCACCCTACGAGGCCTGTGGGGCACACCTTTCCCCGGACAGGTGCCCCACAGCGACACACACTAGGAACCTGGGTTTCATGGCATCTGTGACAGTGTACACTTTCCTCACTTTAATTTCTTGGGCTGTGTTTTAGCCAAGAAAGTTTCTTTATCTTTTGCTGACTGCAATTTTTCCCCCAGGAATTGTTGATTTTATTATCATTTGCACAATAATTACCGAAGTTATCTCTTGACTTACCCAGGGCTCAGTCTACTACAGGAAATACATTGCTAGATCCCACCCAAGGGCTGCAAGCTTTTGTGTGGGCGATTTCTTTCTTTCCTTCTTTCTTCATGCTACTAGTTTTGATAGCACTCTGTGATGTAAGAGGGAATAACATAGCATAAATATGTATAATCATATTCTAGCATGACTATTTTAGTTTTCTTTATTAGTAGTACACTAGAAAGGCATATGTTTGTGGGTTACTAGACCTTACACAGACTGGCTATTTTTATGGCTTTTAATTTGTGTTGGACCCAGTCCTATAAAATATGTGAAATAAACAACATAATCTCTTTTCAAGAGTTCCCCGGTATATATTTCTTTGCCTTGATACCCCCATTTCTGTATCTTTCTCCTCGCCCTATTGCATGGCATCCCGTGAGCTAAGAGAAATCTGGTGAACCATGAGAACTACAGATATACTTTGACAGATCCTGTAGCAGGCAGGGAATGTATTTCTAACGGTGCAATTTTGTACGCTAAGACACTAGCTTCATCATTTCATCCCCATATGCCTCAAAGTCTCATTTTCAAAGTAGGTTAAACTTCTTGATGAAGCAGTAGGATTTAGAGATAATTTAGTGAGAAGACAGTATGATGATTAAGACAGGTGTTAGTTAGCCATGGATTTGACAGAGGCTACAAGTTAATGTCAAAAATAGCCCATGCCTTTAATAGAATAGAGACCGCCCGGCCAGATTAAGGGCTTGGCTAACTGAAGCAGTGTTTCTTTGGGATGCCTGCCCCTGCCTCATGGGCGTCTGTTCCTGCGGGGCAGCTGAGTGAGCCGGTGGGTCTGTGGCGCCCAGCCCTAGACGCACTGCCCTTTGGCGGAAGCAAAGCCCGGGGAGGAAGGGCTGCGCGGTGGAGGAGAGGGCTGTTTGGGGGACGCCACAGGACGTGCATGGTGTAACTGCTCTTTTGCATTCATGGTGGCAGCCTGCCGGGCTGCCCGGCCAACAGTGCCAAGTTTGCGCTTTTGTTGTTTCGTGCCATGTGGTGCCAGCAATATTCTGGCAGCTGACACCATCAGCAGGTGCCCCTAAAATACCAAGAAACCCTGGGAAGACAGGAGGAGGAAATAGTGTTTGTGGCCACATAGGGCCTTGTGCCACCCTTTCACAGGACATTGGCTTTTGTTATTTGTTTATCATTTTTTAAACCAAAGGTGCCACCCTTCTCTCTGTGGTTCTTTGAAGACAGCAAGATTCCACTGCTATGCTCTGTTCTCAAGAAGGGTCATGTGTGGGAGAATAAATAACCATGAGACACTAAGAGGGAGTTGGACCGACTTAAAAAGGCATGTTAGGAATAAAACAAGTCAATCCAGCCATCCAAGCAAAGCAGGAAAGATGAAGTTTTCATTTTAAGAAATGGCTGCTATCACCCAAAGCAACTGCAAAATGTGTGGGCCTTCTGGTGTGCCGCGAGCTGTTCCGCGAGGAGGCTCGGTGTCCGCGCGGACGTGAGGAAGAGGACGTCCGGTCCCACCACCGTGAACAGCCCCCGCGGCGCTTGCGAGGCGGCGGACTCTTCCTGTTCACCCGCCTGTTTCCGGAGAAGGGAGGCGGGAGTGGGCCCAGAGCAAAGGAGGGCGCGGGGCGGGAGCGCGGGCAGAGGAGGGCGCCTCCCCCGCGGCAGCGAGGCGAGTCGCCGCGTGGGCTTTGGGTGTCACTGTGAGGAAGGCCCTGCCTGAGCTGTTCCTGGAGCGGCCCGTCTCCTCCACGCGGGAGCGGCAGGGGCGTCTGTGGAGAGCGAAGGGGGTCCAAGTGTCCGGACCCGAGAGCGATAGTGAGCGCTTGCGCAGGCCCAGGGTGAGCCCAGAAGCCTTGCTGCTCCTCTTGGAGGACTCAGCTGAGGTTAGAGACCAAGCCTGCCTAGCGTCATTAAAATGCAAGGTGGTGCGGTTTCTCCCTGCAGAGCTCAGCTGCGCCCAAGCTGGTGCCACAGAGACCAGGATCAAGGGAGGTGGGTTGGGAACGGGCAACGCAAGGATGAGGGGGAAATTGTCGATGGTATTGAGGAGAGAGTCAAAGTAACAGAACAAGGAAATCATGCTGGCTAGACGTGACTGAGCTCAGGGAGGTGGCATTTGAGATCATTTGTGCAGGTCCCTTGGACAGATAAGGAAACTGAGGCTCAGAGAGCTTACACTTAACTATCAGTTTTTCTGAAGAGTATGCCTGCATGTTCACTCCATACACCCCCATGGGCACAAAAGAATGTGATCTTTCTTTGTACTACCTATTTCAGTTAAAAGTGTTTCCATCCACCTAGTCAATAAAGCAAAAAAAACAGGGAAACATCAGTGATTCCTCCCTTGTCCCCATTTCTAGAACTACTTGGTTCCCATGCTGTCTATTCTATCTTGGAGACAGTTTAATTAATGCTTTACCTGCTCAGCATTCCTGCAGTCCTTCTCTGTGCAGACATTCATTGTTTCTCAACTAGGTTGTTGTACCGGTCCCATATTTAGTTTCTCTGACCCAAGTCTTTTCCTGCTGGTCCAGTGTTCTTTACAAATGTCCATCCACCAGCTAAAAGTATGAGCCATCATTTTCCACAGAATAAGTTTCCAGGCTGGACACAGTGGCTCATGCCTGTAATCCTAGCCATTTGGGAGGCCGAGGTTGGAGGATCACTTGAGGCCAGGAATTTCAGACCAGCCTGGGCAATAGCAAGACCTTGTCTTTACAAAATATTTTTTTTAAATTAGCTGGGCATGATGTCATGTGCCTGTAGTCCCAGCTATTTGGGAGGCTGAGGCAGGGGATCACTTGTTCCCAGGAGTTTGAGGTTGCAGTGAGCTATGATGGCACCACGGCACTCCAGCCTGGGCAACAGAGCGAGACCCTGTCTCAATTGAAAACAAACAAACAAAAAACCATGTAAAACAGAATAAATTTTTGTGGTGCAGCCTTTAAGAATTTGCACAATCTAATCCCTTGCCATGCTTTGGGTTGCATCACTTTCCACAATGCACTTTTGTCATTCATGATTGACTTATACTGTCATAATTCCATGTAACACACCTGATAAAATCACAATTACGCCTCACATTTTCCCCCATTATTAACTTATCTTCCAAGGAGCTTCCTCCCTTGAAAGTTATATAGTGAATGTTCAGTTACAATTTTTCTGCTGATGGTATTTCTCAAAAAATAAAAACTATTTTCAAAAGATATGGAACAGTATTTGTGATATAAGGTTAAGAGAAAACAGCAAATTTATATTAATGTCTAAACCCAGTACAATATTGGACATAAAATATACACAGATAAGATGTTTGACTTGCCCCATAATTAAGTCAAAATAACTGTAAGATATCATTTTGCACTTTTCTGATGGGCAAAATATAAAAGTTTTATTTAAAAACAGGATAGGCTAGGATATGGCACTCTTCGATACCTGCTCAGTAGAATGTAAGCTGTATGCCATCTGTGAAAGGAAGCTAACATCCACCACGTTTTTAGATGCAGGTACTGAGGAGTGGCTACAAAATCATTTCTGTTGTGGGCCTGTTTGTTTCTAGCTCCGCAGTCGCCCCATTATTTTCTCTTTAGAAACTGCAATCCAGACCGGAGAGGCCCTAAGGGGAACAGGGAGCACTGTGGCATGTTTGCCATGTCTGTCCCACTCTGCTTGTGGGCCGTAAATTTGTTTTTTCTGGACAATATGGTTTATGTTCCTGGAAAAAAAAAAGGAAAAAGAAAAAAGGCCCACTTAGGGTTGAAATGAACGAGGCTTTCGCAGGCAGAGGCTTGGCCGGCGGGTGGGAGAGGCCGGCGGGTGGGAGAGGCCGGGGCGGGAGAGGCGGCGGTGCCCTCTTCAGGAGCTCACCAGCGCGGGCCAGCGGCCGGCTCTGAAGGTCTGGAGGACAGGGCTGGGAGTGGCGTTGGGGACTGTGTGCTGAGCTCCGGGAGCACCAAGGGGTAGCTTGGAGGGTAAGCTCCCCCGTACTCCAAGCCACCTGTGAGGAAAACACAAGCTAAAGTAACTTGAGCAGCCCTGGCCCCGCGCCTGCCTGCCGCACCCTCCTGGATCGCTGGCGCTCGGAAGGTCTCTTGTCTAGAAATCCTGGAGCCATGACTGATGCTCGTTAAGACCTGGGCTTGACTTCTCTGACGACGTCACCCAAGGTCCAAATCGTAGGTGAGAATGAGAACTGAGGGAGGTCTGACCTTTGGGGTTCTGTTTTATTTTTAACTTTCAACTTTTTTAGAAGGAACATACATCTATGTTTTTCCTATAACTCCACTATAAAATAACAAATTTCTTTTGTTCTTTTCTATTTTAAGCCAATTTTTTATTTCTGTATGTTTGACGGGCAAACTGTTGAGTGGCTGCTGTTTTCTTATCTTTGCTGCTCCTAAGGCTGGGCTTGTTCTGTCTTACAGCCACAGTCAAGGAAGCACTTCTGTGTCCTCCTAGAGTTGGTGCTTAGTAAGGCCTTAACATTGCCACAAACTCTCCGTCCTTTTATTCAAAGGGTCGTAAAACAACTTCACACAGATGGGATACCGTGGAGTTTATCCTTTGCCCAACTTAGGAATAGGCACCGAACTCTCTACTTCCTCCGGTCTGTTTCCATTCCTGTACTGCGGTCTTTTGCTCTGTGTTCACCTGGTGTCCTTTGTTACCCAAGCCCTGACCTTCCTCCTTCTGGCCCAGCCACAGCCCATGCAGGCTGGATACTGGCTCCACCTGGCCACTCTGGTCTAGGTGGCCTCAAGAGATCCAGCAAGCCTGGCTCACGACTGTTCAAGAGAATCTCTGGAAGTTAGTGAGGCTCAGAGTCCCAGGGTGTAGAAAGAGCTGGCTTTCCTGGCATGGGAGAGTGATTGTACAGGCCCTGAGAAATCCTTCCTCCCCTGCCTGCAGGCACTTAAGTCCCACCGGCTAGAGATTCATCTTCTTGGCCTTAGGCTCCTACAGCTTGTAAAAAACAAAATGTCACCAAAGGAGTCATTTATACCTGACTTGGTTTAGAGACCCTAAGAGCCATGAAGAGGTGGGGAGAGATTTGAGGTCGAGGGAGTGGAAACAAGTCCTCAACTTCTCAGTAATACCTTTCCTAAAGCCACTCCTGAATCCTACACTGAATATAAGACTCATGGCTCAGAATTTTCTAATCTGAGAATAATTCTTTGTGAAGAAGAGTCTCTCAAGATAGGACTCAGAAAATCCAAAGAAGATCTTTCAAGTCTTGAGTGAAAATGAGATCACTTGACCATTTATCATACTGCCAGACTTCTGGACTTAGGTCAGTGCCAGGAAAATAACAACAAAAGAAAAAAATGGGGGAGGAGAGGTTTATCTGCCTTTTCTCATAACATCTGCCAATTGACTATAAAGCAGTAGTTTATGGACTGGTTATAAAATACAGGCTTTACGTGTTATGGTGTTTGGGATCAGTGCTGCCGCCTGAATCTGCCACTTCTGTGCAAGTGGTTTCGTAACCACAGTTAATCCTCTGATCTCCGGCAGGTGTGGAAGCCTCAGGAGCATTGCATATAGCTGGACAAGGGCACCAGCTGAGGGGCAAGTGCAGACCAAAATTCAGCTACATTCTGCTCACCTGAGGACCTTGACTCAAGAAAGGATCCCCCTGGAGAAGAGTCCCTTTAAAACTTCTCTCCAGGGTTCTCCAGGGCTAACACACGAAGGATGCATCTGCCTCAGTGGGGCAGCCTTTCCTCGTTCCCACAGAGGTGCTGCACAGCATGCAGCACCAATCTTGGTGGGCATTTTTAGCTGCCCAGAATTCTGAGCCCCTTTCCTATATGGAGGGAATTCTCCATTCCATAGGCCTTCGAGGGAGGCGGAGCCCACCCCATAAGCAAAGCAGGCCAGATAACTTCCCAGCTCCCTCTAGCCAGAGTGAAAGGATAGACCAGTCAGATGCACACTCTCTGGACTGTGGACTGGGTGTTCGAGACGCGCAGAGAAGGGCAGCAGCAAACTCGGGTTTCTGCAGTGGCAGCAGCAGCAGCAGCGACAGGGACAGGAAGCGTCCAGCCCTGGTGCCGCAGTGGAGGGGCCTCACGCCAGGCTGCCAAGACTCCAGACTGGCGCTCTTAAAGGGCTTGGCAGTTGTCGCAGCTGCTGCAGATCTCCCTGGTCTCCAGCCTGTGTTCTGATCTTGTTCCCCAGGTTTCCCAACAGTAAAGTCTTTTGGCTAAATTGGTCTCTGTGATTTACAGCTAAGAACCCCGAGCAGGGGTTAGGAAATTATCCTAGAAATGTTATCAGACAGGACTATTCACCTTCCTCCCACCATGCATACAGGTGTACCTACTTCTTCTGGGCCAACATTCACCTAGTTATGGACCCAGTCCTCTCTCGCTATATCAGGAATCTTGGAATATCAACTATTCATTTCTTTTTCTTTTTTTATTTCAGCATATTATGGGGGTACAAATGTTTAGGTTACATGTGTTGCCTTTCCCCCTCCTTCGCCCCTGGAATCAGAGCTTCAAGCGTGTCCATCCCCCAGACGGTGCACATTGCACTCATTATATACTGCACCCATTATATATTGCACCCATTATATATTGCACCCATCCCCTCCTCCTCGCTCCCCTCTGCCTGACACCCAATAAATGTTATTCCTATATGTCCACTTAGGTGTTGATCAGTTAGTACCAATTTGCTGGTGAGTACATGTGGTGCTTGCTTTTCTTGGGATACTTCATTCTTGGGATACTTCACTTAATAGAATGAGTTCAGCTCTATCCAGGAAAATACAAGAGGTGCTGTATCACCGTTGCTTCTTAGAGCTGAATAGTACTCCATGGTATACATATACCACATTTTATTAATCCACTCATGTATTGATGGGCACTTGGGTTGTTTCCACATCTTTGCAATTGTGAATTGTGCTACTATAAACATTTCGAGTGCAGGTGTCTTTTTTATAGAGTGTCTTTAGTTCTTTTGGGTAGATGCCCAGTAATGGGATTGCTGGATCAAATGGTAGATCTATTTGTATCGCTTTAAGGTATCTCCATATTGCTTTCTACAGAGGTTGAACTAGTTTGCAGTCCCACCAGCAGTGTAGGAGTGTTCCTGTCTCTGCATCCATGCCAACATTTATTGTTTCTGGACTTTTTGATAAAGGCCATTCTCACTGGAGATAAGTGATATCTCATTGTGGTTTTGATTTGCATTTCCCTGATGATTAGAGATGGCTCCCCCTTTCAACTAGATTGTTCCTGACAATAAATGGACATAATTACATAGCTTACAGTTGAGTAAAAAGATTTGCCTTGAGCCCATGTAGCTGTCTAGTTATTGCTCTATCTCGGAGTTTGCCAACTGGTGTGCCAGAGGGCTGTGTGTTCCAAGAACGGGTTCTAGGTGTACTGTGATATAATGAGGGTTGTAAATATTTATGGTAATAAAAATTAAACCAGTTTTACAACCATTCAAACCTCCACAGTTGAAATTATATTTGAACACTAGTTTTATGGTTCCTTCTCTAAACTCTGAAGTCAATAATTATTATTTTGTGCTGAAAATGTTGTATGTGATCCCCAAGCCCAGAATGCAAACACTGGCATCTGTGGTGTGTGCCTTCTCTCCTCGATTTTTCCCTTCAATTATTCCAGTCAATCTGGTTTAGTCATGGTTTATTTATCATCCTTTTGCAGGTGTCTGTTATGTAAAATACTAGCAAAAATAGCATTTGCCTTTGATTTAATTGACTCACATTTTCACAATTTCTTTCTTTAAGCATAGAGAATATGTTTGATTATTACCTTGCTTTTACCATAATATACAGGAGGAAAGCTGGAGTTAGCTTCTAAGGGTGGTACCTGTTCAGCCTTGCGAAGGAGAGTACTCTGCAGGGTTCTCTCATGTGAGGAAAGTGCCAGCTATTACCGAGAAGACTCAGTCGCATCTACACACGCTGAGGGTTCAGGGTAGTCTTCAGAGCCACGAACTGCCGTAGCATTCACCAGATGTCTCCATCCCATGTTTCAGGGTCCCAGGTTGTCCCAACCAGAGCCCTGACCTGTGTCTGCTGAGCCCTCCAGTGTCTTTGAAGCTCAGTAACCCTAACTATAAAATTCTGAGTTTGCTCCTCACTGTGGCTGTTTTATGATAGGAGAGAGAGACGCTTTGTAGGCTACTAATGATGCCAGGTCACTCTCACACTTAGTGCTTAACCGTTTGGTAACCACCAGCAGTCCCCCATCCTGCCCTTGCAGTCTTAATCCCAGCAAGCCAGTTCCATTGCATTCATAGGTGCTGTGATTCCCATACTTGAAGAGTCTGAACCTTTGCACGAGCCCAGGTGTTCAGCCTCTACTGGAATATTTTCCCAGGTTAATGCCAGTAGAAGTTTCAGCAATTGACTACCACCTTATTCCAGAGACTATCTATACCCCATATACTATGCCAAATGGGGTCTTCAGTATCCTATAAAATATTATTTTTCATATATGTAATGATGTGAAAGATATTAAAATTCTTCCCTTTCCCAAACATGGACTCCATTCCTAACCAAGTTAAAGAGTTGTCTGTGCTTCCTGTCTCCACTTACTAAACTCTCAGCCACCTTTTCCCAATTTCACAATTTTAGTAGAGAGCACATTCCCAGTGTACAATACTCAACGCACCAAAAGACTATGGAGTGTGAATTCTTCTTCCCAACCCTTTTCCTAGACTCACGGCCCTTCTCCGAGATGGCTGCTGTTCCCAGGTGCTGTGTGCACTTCCAGAGACGAGTCGGCTTGTGTATTTCCAGCCCGCTCGCTTTTCAGCCCACCCTTTCCATGACCCCGTCCCCAGCTCCCCCAAAATAATGTGACATCCCTGTTAGTAAACGTTATAAGTATTTTAGCCTTTGTCGTGTTGAGCTCTCAGAAGCGTGCAGCACTGTTGATCTCACCCTTCTAGAAACACCCTTCCTTTGGCTTCCACGTCACAGCACTCTCCAGCTGCCTCCATCCTCTGCACCCTTCCATTAATTCTTTCTCTCTGCAGGTTCATTCTCTTTGACCCCCTGATTAAATACTTGAGTTCCTCAGAGCCCAGTACTGTGCCTTTTTATCTTTTGAGATAAAGATATATGATATCCCCATTGGTGATCTCTTCAATAAAATGCCTTCATTTACTCTCTAGTGTATACAGTAGTCCCCCTTATTTGCAACTTTGCTCTCTCTGGTTTATTATCCATGATACAATATGATAAGATATTTTGAGAGAGAGATCACACAGTCACATAACTTTCATTACAGTATATTATTATAATTGTTCTATTTTATTATTAGTTAGTTATTGTTGTTAATCTCTTACTGTGCCTAATTTATAAACTAAACTTTATCCTAGGTATGTATTACAGTATAGGAAGAAACATAGTACAGTACATACAGTGTTGGGTACCATGCACGGTTTCAGGGATCCACTGGAGGTCTTGGGCATATATCCCCTGCGGATAAGGGGGGCCACTGTAGACCTAGCCTAGACCTCGCTCACAGAGCACCACACCCATATAGCCAAATTCCTAGTCACATACAGGAATAGCCCTGAGATAATGCAGGTTCAACTGCAGACCACTAACAATAAAGTGAATATTGTAATGAGGTGAATCATATAAATTATTTTGTTTTCCAGTGCACGTAAAAGTTATGTTTACACTATACTGTAGTCTATTAAGTATACAGTAGCATTATCTCAGAAAAATGTGTACATATCTTAAGTAAAAAATACTTTGTGGCTAAAAAATGCTAACTATCATGTGAGCCTTCAGCGAGTCATTATTATCTTTTTGCTGGTGGAGGGTCTTGCTTCGGTGTTGATGGCTGCTGACTGACCAGGGTGGTGGTGGCTGAAGGTTGGTGTGGCTGTGGCAAATTCTTAGAAAGAGACAATGAAGTTTGCCACATTGATTGACTCTTCCTTTCGTGAAAGACTCTGTGGCATGTGATGCTGTTTGATAGTATTTCTCCCCAGTAGGACTTCTTTCAAAATTGGAGTCAATCCTCTCAAACCCTGCTGCTGCTTTATCATGTAATAAATAAAATGATATATGCCTGCATTCTCATGGAAATCTCAAAGATATCTCAAATAAATTTAACATTCTTCAAATTAGAGTCACATCTCCATGGCACCACCACCAACACCCCACCACATATATAAACTTCTACCCACCTTACATCATTGATCTTCTTATAGTGTTACTCAACTCAGTGACTACCATTATAATCCCCTAATTATGTAAGCTGAAAAATAGGACTTATCCTTGATATCCCCCTTACCTTTGCCAACCTTATCCAATCCATCACCAAATCCTGTTGATGCTAACTCCCAAATAGCTCTAGAATCCTTCCTCTTCTCTCAATTTCTGCTGTCTTTACTCTGGTCTCATCATAAGATGCCTAAATTATTAAATTAGGTTACTAAATGGTGTTCTTGAATCCATTCTGGCCCACTTAAATCTATTCATTACACTGAAACCAGGGTGTATTAGTCAGAGTTCTCCAGTGAAATATAAACAGTAGGATAGGATATATATTATTAGAATGCATACATATATCCGTATATCCATATATATATATATATATATATAGAGAGAGAGAGAGAGATTGTGATTCATGTTAAGGAATTGGCTCACGTGGTAATTGTAGGGGCTGGCAAGTTTGAAATCTGTAGGTCTGGCCAGCAAACTGGAAATTCAGGTAAGAGTTTACGTTGTAGTTTTGAGTTCTAAATCTGCAGGATGTCCCAGCAGGCTAGAAACACAAACAGGGTTTCTATGTTGAAGTCTTGAGGCATGATTCCTTCCTTCTTCCATGGAAAACTTCAGTCCTTTCTCTTAAGGCCTTTGAATGAATGCTTGGGTCCCACCCATGTCATGGAGGGTAATCTGCTTTACTTAAAGTTAATTGACTATAAATGTTAATCATACCCACAGATACCTTCACAGCACATCTATACTACTGTTTGACCAAAGAACTGGACACCGTAGCCTAGCCAAGTCGGCACGTAAAGTGCCATCATGCAGCGTGACAGCTCTGTTTTCTTATATGTATAATGAGAATACAATAGTATCTGTCTCATGGGGCTGTTCTGTGTGTAAATAAGTTAATACATATAAAACACCCAGAACAATGCTCAGCACATAGTATGCCCTAAATAAACACTAACCACTATCATTATTAGTGTTAAATTATTGATCTGATCCTATCAATCACCTGCATGAATCATTTCAGTCACCTCCCATTGCTTTTGTCCTCAGCTCCTAGGCTTCCGTCTGTGCAGGTGCCCACTTTCTCCACTGGAGCCCACTGGGTTTCTAGAACACCCCAGTGCTCACCATTTCTCCCCTGTTGCAAGACTGACCTTTACACATAGTGTGCCTTCTGCCTGCATGTTCTTTTCTCCCCGCCCCACTTAATTAGTGCCTCTTATTAAGTCTTCAAGTCTCCTTCAATTGTGAAAATCTTTCCTGACTTCTTTTATGAGGTCACTGCTCTTCTAAGCTCTCAGAGGCTATGCGTCACTCCTTAATTCTTGTCATTGTTGGCAACTGACTGCATGCGTGTACTTGTTTTATGTCTGTTTCCATAACTAGACTCTAAACACCATGAAGGAAGGGACTATGATTCTGTCACTTATCTCAGTATTCCCTGAGTTGCTAAGTGCATCTGTGATAAACATATAAACATTTCATGTCTCTGCATGAGGCATTTGCCCCCACATGGCACCAACTTACAAAGAACACAGAGAACAAGAGAGTTTCAGCTACTTCATAAACTCACAATGACCACCCCACAGTTAGAAAAAAATAGAAGAAAGAGACAAGTCAAGTCCATAATTTGCAGCTGTATTCAGAATAAAGGAGCCAGATAATAGTTTATAAGGACATAAAAACAATATAATAAAGCCATACAGAGTCGTGATCAAGGACCTCAAATCCTTTGACAATGTTTGTGTACTTATAAAAATATTGTCGCATAAAATTTGTGCTCACTATATACATACTAAATGAAGAAATGAACCATGAACCTCTGTTTGTCTGTTCACACGCCAATGCCCTTATGGAGTGTATACTATCAAGACTATTAATGTTTCCCAACTGCTTTTTTCCTTAGGATGGAGAAGGATCTGTCTCTCAAGGAGAAATCTGTGAATTATTTGTGCCTGAGATGTTTAGATGGACAAACTCTAAATTGTAGAACCAGCTATAACACTCTACCCTGCCTTTATTCCTTCCATAAACCATGTTTAATTGTTAATATTCAACTCAGTCTCCTAGTAGGGCCTTCTCTAGTCTAATATGTCTGTGATCAGATTCAGGAATTAGCACTTTAATTAGTTCCTCATGTGATTCTTAAGTTCACTGATGTTTGAGAACCGCTCCTTTGATTCTTGAATCTGGCCATGCAACAGAATCACCTGGGAGTTTATCCAAACGGATACTCGAGCTCTACCTCAGCCCTGGTGAATTACAATCTCTAGGAATAAGATCCAAGTTGTCCCTTTTAAACTTTTTTGCTAGAACTCAATGTAATTTTTAAATTTGAGGGATTATGCCACCCTTCATTTCTGGGAATTTCTCCACCATTTTTACTTCAAATATTGCCTCTCCTCCATTCTCTTTTTTTTTCTTGTGAAAGCATGTTAGACTTGTATCAAAGATTCCCTTCGATACTCCATCATGTCTCCTGAATGTTCTTCCATATTTTCCATGTCTTCATTCCTATGGATTCTCACGATTTCCCCCAGGCCATCTACCAGTTTACTAGGTCTCTTGTCAGCTATATCTACTCCATAGTTTTACACATATATTTTTTAATTGTTGTAGTTTTTATTTCACATTTTTACTTGGTTCTTTTTCAGACTTAGAAAGACTTCCCCCTTCTGCTTTTTATCTCTATACCTTGCACCTCACATGGTTTCCTCCCTAGACAGTGCTGCTTATCAACCTCAGCTTGTGTGGACTGGAATGGCTTCCTTCTTGTACATGTGGCATAAAACATATTAATAATTTATTGTATTGCTGTCTCTCTCACAAGACAAAAGCTTCCAAAGAAAAGGAATTATGCTTTATTTATCTTAGCTTCATTTACCCGGCATCTGGCTTCAAACCTGGTGCATAGGACATATTCAGTAAATGTTTGTTGAACTGAACTGAATTATTGAGAATCTCAGAAACACAAGATCTTTCTAATGATCTGTATTCACTCTTAAAATTTTATCTGCTTTGGGAAGTTTAACCTGGTGAGAAAAACATGCAAATCTTAAGCTAAAAAGTTTTTCAGTAGATTATGTGCTTGGAAAATTGGAATCAGTCCAACAGAAATGTTCAGCACTTGTTAAATGCCTTCTCGACTTTCTCAGGTTAAATATCACTTACGGTATAATTTTCCTTATCTAATTTGTAGGCACTTCCCCATTTACTCTGTCATAGAAGACGGTAATAAAAGTCCCATAAAAATATAAAGAGTTCTATTGAGAAAAGTAATATAGAAGTGGCTAGGTACTGTATTTTCTCTTCTTAAAAATATGTAAGTGTGATGCCGGTTTTGAATAGAAAGAATAAACAGAAACAATACAATTGATCAAAACCTGGCTATTAACTATACTTCCATTAAGCCTTTTCAAATAACAAATCAAGATTCTTTCTTTTCATATATTAGAATAATGGAATACTTCAAGATCCCATAAGATTTTGCTTGCATGGTGGGCAAAAATTAGGTTAGCCACCAAAGATCCTTGAGATATTTTATGCCACAAATATGACAAGCTTTCTTTTTCTTTTATGGAGAGTATGTGTGTGTGTTCAGTATGCACAGGGCTTAGCAAGGGACTTAAAACATTTAAGAAGCATGATTTTTTTTTAACATCTTTGATTACTTTTAAGATAAGAAAAATAAATTATAATTTTAAAGCTTAAAAAGACATTTCCTACAATTATCTTTTTTCATTGTCCATGTTCTACACTTCACTTTGAACATTTGAGGCTCAAAACACTTACACAGCATGAGTTAATCCATCCATATGTAAACCTGAGGGGGTTTTAAACAGTTCCATTTGGCATTTGGAGAAAGTGAACATCAAGGCACTTGCCTCAGATTATTACCCTGTTGTTGATGGAGTTAGGTAAAGGACTTAGAGTTTTCCTGGTAGATTTCTTTGAAGCTTATTAAAGTCATTGAAATAACTTTGAACAATATAGTACGTGTGAAGACAGGCATAGATTTTTTTTTAAATTTTTTTAGCTGTTTTGACCTACAAGGAGTTTCAAGGGAGTTGTGAGTGGGAAATAAGAATCAGAAGGACTGATAAGAATAATATAAAAATAAGAGTCAGAACCCTTCCACAGCAGGGATTTTCTCCAACTCAGAGGTAGGGAGTGCTGCAGCTTTGAATTACCTGGTACAGTTTGGTACTTTGATTATTATCTCTTCATATTTACCCTAAGAAAGGAAGCTGATGTACTCCACAACTTCCTTAACTGCATTGCAATATTTATAATTTCCAAAACCTGCAATTCCTTTGCATCAACTAATCTCTCTCTAAGCTGATATTGGCCTTCTACAGAAAAATGGCAGACATGTTACATGGAGCAGGTTCCCATGGAAACCTTCACCATCTGGAACGATCTGGAGTTTCTGCTGCTCCAACTTCCCCAGCACACACTCAGGCTTGCCTATGTGCCCTCATGTACACAGGAACACACATGCCCACAAGGACACTCACACAGCCTTGTGGCCAGCACCTAGCTCTTGTCCACAGATGTCTTCCAGTCGATCTTTACAGATATGCACATCAGAACCAACAAGAAAGCGTAAGAAACAGATTACAGTCCCACACCCAAATTCTAATTGAGTAGGATTAGAGAGAATCTTGAGCATAAGTATTTTTAAAAAGCTCCTCAGATGAATCTGATGTGCAGATGTGAGGCTGTAGAAAAAGAGGGAAGCCTTAAAACCCTTTTCCGAAAGAGTAGATGAAGGAAAGAAGCTCATCACTGAATTAGCTTGTCTGACAGTAATAAACCTCTCTGTATTTCTTTTTTAACAGCCAGTGAATATTTATCAAAATTAACCTATTTCTTAGGCTAATGCATAGAGTGATGTCTGCTTGATAACACCAGGCCTGGCTCTGCCTGCAAGTGGGGTTTTGCATTTCCAAATAAAAGAATTATAAGTCATAGTGACAGTAGTATAGACCTTTCTTTTATTAAAGAAAAAGGGGGTGGAGAGAGCAAGGCTCTATGTCAGACATAAAAGGAAGCCTCATTTAGAAATCTGTAACAGCAGTTGCCCTACCAGAATCATATAATAAGATCTGAGATGGCTTCTAAATGTCTTCCCACTTTGGGCTCAACGTACCTGGTTGATAACAAAAACAAAAAGTAAATATTTGGGGGAAATGGGAATGAAATTTGTAATTAAAAGATAAAGAGTTTCAGTTCATTTAGAAAGGGTAAATAGGAGAAAAAAAAAAGAAAAGACAAATATTGTATTCATTGTACTACCATGATCACTACTTCAAGAAAGGTCTTCCACACCATAGCCAGGAAGTAGAAGCAACATAAGTATACATTGATGGATGAATGAGTAAACCAAATGTCACCTACACATACCATAGAATATTATTCAGCCTTAAAGAGGAAGGAAATTCTGACACATGCTACCACATGAATGAACCCTAAAGACATTATTCTAAGTGAATCAGCCAACCACAAAACGATAAATACCGTATGATTCCACTTATATGTGGTATCTACAGTAGTCAAATTCATGGATATAGAAAGTAAAATTGTAGTTGCTGGGGGCTGGAAGGAGGGGGAAATAGGAAGTTATTGTCTAATGGGTATTAGTTTTGCAAGATGAAAAAGTTGTGGAAATTGATCGCACAACAATGTGCCTATACTTAACACTACTGAACTGTACACTCAGAATTGATAAAGATGGTAAATTTTATGTTATGTGTTTTGTACCACAATTAAGAAGAAAAAAAATAGGAAATGTCTTCCAGT
This sequence comes from Mirza zaza, assembly GCA_008750895.1. Lineage (NCBI taxonomy): Eukaryota > Metazoa > Chordata > Mammalia > Primates > Cheirogaleidae > Mirza > Mirza zaza. The sequence goes on along the minus strand of VSMD01062735.1, from coordinate 48,223 downwards.
TGAAAAGTCCGGTTCATCTGTGACTCAGAGTGATTGGCATTGTCAGCTTGAATAAGGCACTGTAAAATTGAAATCGGAGCAAGTAGAAGTCAGTTTCGACTTTGACGCATGATATTTGAGCAAAATTAGGGAATACGATGTTCATCTATTCTTTCCTTTAGACAGTTAAAAAGTATTCCCTTGTTGTGCCTCTTGTGAAACAGGCTTTAGTTTCACAGAAGCGTGGCTGGTCCTGGCTCAGTCTCACTGTTATCTAGAAGGACTCAGATTCGATGCAGGCTCCCAAGGATGTATTTCTGGTGCGGAGCATTTCCATATCTGAGTAGTCTGTCTGGCCAGTGTTGCCCCCAGTGCTGCAAAGGATGACCCACAAGCTCAAGTCCAAACCAGAACTGGTCAAATATGGCTCCTGTCGGTTTTCTGGGTCAGGACCATAACAGGCAACTCACCAGTTGTCTTAGTTGGGAAATCTTTAACCTTTTCTTGATGAGCAACTCATATGATTATCCTCAAATCTTGCAATCTGAGACTCTGAGAAGTTGTGACACCATACATCACTAGCAAGAGATGAGGCAAGTGGTTTGAAGCCAAGGCCACGTTCCCCTCCCTACTTGTTATCATTGCATATCTCAGGGATGAGGGCGTGCTGATGGGAACAGGCTTAGAGGTCTACCAGACAGAACATTGAAATTTGCTTAAAGATCCCTGCTTCGCAGTTCAGATTCATGTGCTATCTTTTCAGTGCTGGATTTGTAATGCAATTAGAGAAGGCACCTTGCTAGAGAGTGAATTAAAAAGAGAGACAGACCTTTGAGTCCAAGAAGACCGAGGAATAATCTGTATTTGATGACTTGTTTTATGGCATGGACATTTGTTTAGACTTGTTAAAATATGCAATCTGAAACTTACTGGTATCTCCATAGTAAAAGTTCACATCACCACCACACCTTTCCCTCCCTCTCTGACTCTTTACATGCTATTCAAGTGCCAAGTGCTTCCTTTACTGGATCATGCCTTTGCGATTCCACCTCACATACATAAAACCCAATTCACATACAACATCAGATTCTGAAATTAAACTTTTGTTCTAAAGACTATTAAAAATAAATATATATATAAATCCAAATATGCTTCTCTCCCCACCTATAAAATGTGGTTTCATGACATGAACAAAAACCTTCTCTAAATAGTGGCAAAGAAAAAGACAAAAATCTACATATATAACTAACAAAAAAAATCACAGCTGGAATGTTGAGTATGAGAAATGAAACTTGATTTAGGCTGCAAATCCTGCTTAATGTTTAGGCTATTTCTTCAAGTGCTAAACTATGAATGCTTCCCCAGAGCAGGACTGACACCGTTTAGTAAAGAAGTTTTCAGGTGTGACAAACCATTGCTATCTCTCCCATTGCCTTTAAAGGTTCAGGGTGTAGGTTTGCCCCAGTGATTAAGTACAGGAGCTGCAGGAAAGCTGAAGGAACACATTGAGCTAATAATTGTCAGACTCTAAAGTTTTAGCTCAAAAAAGCAAGGGGCAGTTTTGTTTCAGTATTGGAAACACAACTTTCTTGTCATCAAATGGACACAGGCTACAATGTCACTCATACTAGATAAAATATCTTCAGTACACATATATAAAATAGCATAAATGTGAACAGAATTGAGGAGGGACTGCAAAATATGTTTTCAATGAGACCCCCAAAGTGACCTTGTCTTGTAGCTCTTGGGCAAATGAACTTAAAGGTAGTTCTGCTTTGATCATTAGTTTATATCTACAGTTGTTGAGACTGTATGTTTGCAATATATTTGAAAATCAACTCCTTTCTTTGCTTTGTGCCTACAGCACACTGAGGAACATGGATTTTCTAACTAAAGGACACTCTTGGAGCCTTTTATACAATAAGGTGTTGCCTTTATTACAGTTGATAGCTGAGAAGGAACTGAGAAGAGGAAAACCAAGAACAGAGAATTTTTAGAGTAGCAAACATAATTGAACTGTGGAACGCTCTCTGAGGTTCCAAATGAGAGCAGTTGATCTCAGTACATGCAGACTATATATCATCAGTTCTGTGGCTCAGTAATACTAAGTGGTTGTGACTTCCTCAAGGAAGAAAACACCTACTTCATCAACTTATTCTAACCACTTATATGTCCCAATTAGTTTGATAGTCAAGTGAACATTACCTTTCAAGCACAGTAAAAAAAAAAAAAAGGAAAACCACATCTTAAGCTAGGAGCCAAGTTTAATGCTTTAATTTCTGGTAATTTCTTCATTATGCATTTAAATGTTCTTAGTTAAATTAATTGTCAACCATTGCTTCCAATGACCTGATGGGAAATTTTTAATTTTCTTAAAGGAAAACTTAAGATTCTTGCCCCTATGAAAATATATTTGTTTCCAGACATAAACTAGGTTAAACCAATTAAAAAATTAAAGAATTGACAAATTACTCATTTAATTGTAGCTATATAATATGCAACTTTCAGATATTGCCATAAAGCTGTGTGCTCAGATGATTCATTGCCAAGAATCAATTATTGTCTCAGAAGTCTACTTATAAAGAATGAAGATTCTAAAATAATATCAGTAACACTATAATACTATAACTAATACCATGCCACTCATCAGTTTTCAAAACACTCACCCATACACTCTCTAACTTTTCACGCAGGAAATGCATTTTAATATGAGATCAGGTCCATTTCACTTTAAACCTGGATATTTCTGCTGTAAAATTGTTTCAACCCTGCCATAAGAGATCTGCAGTGTTTTAAACATTGTATTTATGAGAAAATAATACATATCCCAGAAAACTTCCCACTTTGCCGCTTTCTCTAATTTCTCCTGGACAGCGTGCAAGGCTCTTTCGTGCTGTCCGAACATCATTTCTCCTGTTACAATAATTTTCCTTTCCTCTGCTTGGATTTCTTTATCGTTCATTATGTTGTTTTAAGGCCAGCTCTTGTACCTCTCTGAGCCTATATCCCATGTAATTTCACTGCTTTCAGGGGGGAGTGGAGTCTGTGAAGGAGAAGAGTATTTTGGGGGGAGGTTGATTTAATTAGATTCTCTTTACTACACCAAAAAATCCTTACAAAGATTAAAGTTCCTCGGTGCTTCAGGATCTCAGTTTTCTAGTCATTAAACACAAGCCATTGCTTTATGATTCAAAGTAAGTCACAGATGGCCAATAGCTGCTCATTTTCTTCCAGGAGGCAGCCTAAGTTCAAAAGGAGTGCCAGGCACAGAGGAAAAAAAAACAGTATCTGCCTAATTATAAAGTCATTGCAGAGAAAAGCTCTTCATTATTTTGTAATCATGTTAGAGGAGCTTAGCAGGAGCTAGGCACTTTCACTAAGCAGGTATGGGAGGTTTTTTTCACCACTTGTAAATTTTATGGTCTCTGGTTTCTCTTCTCTTCCACCCATGTTACTTTTACAGCCGTTTGCCACCTGTACCAACACCTGCGGAGGTGGGGCTGGCGAAGAAACTGAAATTGCTTCCTATACAGCCTTGGCCCTTTGGGTGCTCTGTCCCCGGGGAGAATTGGACTGGAAAACAGCGTCCTACCAGGTTCTGTTAGGTGTGAATGCATTTCTCTCTCTGTTCTCAGGGTGTGATTTGAGATTGTAAGACCAAGAAGCAGATTTGGCTTTAGCAGGCACTGGCTACGTCTTCTTTTTGCATGACCTGCTTGAGTGCTCAGTTTTGTTCTTTACTGTGCTCAGCCAGTAATATGAAAATTTATGTATTGCACTATAGGTTCTTTCCTTCTCATAAAATTCTGATTATCAGCCTGATTAATGTTTACTGAGTAAGAAAGGTGAGATAGCATTGCACAAAGAAAAGAATGTGAAAGCAGAAACCCCTTAATCTCAGACATGGGCTTTTTTGACATTAGAATACAGCATATAGCAGAATGCCTTATGAAAGCAAGTTTGCTGGTAGACACTGATCCAGCTTATTCTTTCAAATTAGCAAGATCTCAATTGCCTAGACTTTCTGTCAGATGCACCCCAATATGTACTGTATAGAGTGACCTGTGTCTGGTCCACCCTCGCTCTCTGTGTAAAGAGGGAAGGCTCCTGCCCCACCCGGCTGCTTCTGATGCTGAGACCTTAGACTTGAGGGATCTTCGGTGCCACTCTAGGTTCCAATCATGTACCCATCCCATTGCCCTACAGCTCATACGGCTAAGGAGCAGCATAATATCACGGGCAGGGGACTGAGATGAGGAGTTAGAAAACTAGGCTCTCAGTCCTGCCTCTTGCAGCTTTATTAGCTGTGAATTTGGGTAAATCATCTTATTTTTCTCTGCTTCTACTTCTACATCTCCAAAATGTTAGGGCTGGACAATTTGGCCTCTAAGAGTGCATCCAATTCTATGTCATCTAACATTTGATGGTTCTGTCTGACTCTAATTCACACTGAGTGGTCAAGTCCATGGCTTTAAGACTTTACGGTCAGAAGTTAGACACTGCTCCCACTTGCTTTAGAAATGGATTTGTAGAATCTGAAATGTCTTCTTATTTAAACTCCCCACAGTGTAGGACACTGGGTAGCACATTGAGATATGCAAAACATAGTGATGGGAGACACAGTCTGCAGACAGGCTGCATGGATTTGAGTTGGGACTCATCATTTCACTTTAGACAAGTTAATTAAACCTTTCTGTGTCTTAGTATTTGCACCTAAAATGGGATTACTAATAGTCCTGCTTCTCTGAGGTGCTATAAAAATGAAATGAGCTAGTACATATAAAATTCTCAGAACCATGGCTGGCATATTGCAGGTGTTCAATAACTGTTAGCTTCCCTCTGGAACATTCCCAAGAATGGCCTGTATACCACATGCAAGGGAGGAGAGCATACTGTATTTTTAGGGCAAAACATTCTAATTTTGGGACAACTCTATTATTAGAAAGTTCTACTTTATCATTAGAACTTTCCAAATGCAACATTATCTCTTTATCTTGTATTAATTTGTAGTTTCTCTTAAACAAACACTTATCAGGCATTCTGGAAAGCAGAATATCTGCTGGCAAGCTCCACTGCTGTCTCTGATGATTATTTATCCCACAGAGGGAAAGAACTGAGACTTGGCTCCAACCATAGACAAATTCTTCCCCTGTGGTGATTTAGGTTGCTTGTTTAATTACTGGGAATTTGTTTTCTTTTTATTAGAAATCCCAAACCTTTTGGATTTGGTAATTAAAATGTATTTCTATAGCATTTTGTAACATAAAATAAGGTGAATTGGGACTCAGATGGGAGAGAGACTGCAGAGAACTGAAAAATGCCAGCTCTGATTTCCAAGATCTGACTGTCTTGACCATTAAGCATCGAGCAGTGGTCATGTGGGGCGAGGCTGTTGGTCAAGGTTATGAGGAGTCCTAAAGGTTTGTGTATCAGTTAGCTCCCTGTGACCTTATCAAAAGACATAAGACAAAACTACATTTGCCTTTGTGATTGTTTTCCATTCAAGGCATTTTGTAAGAAATATTCATCTGATCCACTCTTTGTCACTCCAGATGACTCAACAGAATGATCACAATCTCCACCATCAATTCAGGGTCCTCTGATGAGAGTCACTAAGGGGAAAGAACCACACCTGGCACAGACTGCCCTTAGCTGGGCTCATCAAACCTTTCCTTTATCTCTGGGTTCTCTAGAGATGCCATGGCAACCCATGCACTAAATGACCTCACCATCACACTGCAAAGCTACTCTGCTGTAGCCAAGCCTATCACATTGCCTTTCTAGGTTACCTTTAAGTAACTCTAAAAAGTAATAGTTCTGTCAATCAGTGAAGACTCATGTTGCCATTGAAAAGAAAGTCAGCATCTGAAATCAAAAGACCTTGGTTTAAGTCCATTTAGCTATTTGCTTACTGTACAACCAGGGTTAGGTGCTCTTGAACCCTCTGGCAGCTCCCTCTGTCATTTGCACAGCAGGTACTAACACGGGTTACGGTTAGGTTGCATCAGTGAGCAGTGGCTACTGGGAGTCAAGGTTTGTGAAGCCAGGAGTGGAACTCAGGGTGAAAGAATCCCCAAATCGAAGGCTGCCATGGACTGGGAAGGAGCATACGTGGCACATATTTGACATTCCTAGACTTTAAAATACTATAAACATAAAACAAAATAAAACATGTGAAATTGATTTTTAAGTCAAGTGGTATCCAAATGCTACTATCACTTTTATAAGTTTCATTATTAACGAAGGGCTATCAGAAGAGAAATGCAAGGAGGAACCTCCCTATACTTTCTGTATTCAAAGCAAATTCTCTTGTTGGCCATTGGTAGTGAGCATTTTATCAGTGGCCTCCTGAAGGCAAAACCCCTGCCTTTGTTACCTGTGCTCTCTGCGTGCAGGAGGGCGGGTGGACACAGCAGATTTCGGACAAAGTGGGAGGAAGCTCTGCCCTGGGAGGCTCAGGAGAGAACTGCCATGGGGAGCAAGCAGCCAGGCCCCAGGGTGCCCCTCACCCGCTCCGTTGCAGGCAGCCCCGTCCTGCCCCCCAGCAGCCAGCTCCAGCAGGGCTGGGTCAGGCGTTTGCGGTCCGTCGGCAGGACATCAGGTTGACTTTTGTCTGCCCTTACACAGTGAGGAGGAGATCAATGCAATCATGCAGAAAAATTAATTGAGAAAAAAGAAAGAAAAAAGACAAAAGTCTTGCCATCAATTAAGTACAAACTTTAGTTTGTGTGAAGTATGACAAGGACATCCTTAGAAAAGATACTTTAGTGTTTTACTGAAGAGTTGACACTTTCCCTTATGTGTTTCAAGGAATAATGATAAAAACAGAAAGACATAACTACTATTTTGCAAGCATAGTGCTAGGTACTGTCATTTCTATGTTACGTCATTGGATCCCCACAATGGTTCTATGACATGGGATCTAAGGCTCAGAAATATCATGTGCCTGACCCAGTTTCTCATGGCTAGCGAGTGACAAAGCCCAGCCTCAAAACCAAAGGCAGTGTGGAAATAGCCAGAGATTTCAAATAGTACTGGCAACTTCGTGTTGAAACTCATCTATAAATAGTTCCTTAATTTGTAATTCTCATTGACTTGTTATAATGCAAGCCATTCAGCCATATGATACGGATAGATATTTCCTTTTCAAAACATTGCACAAATACATGATTTCCTCCCTTTTTCCACCCTGTAGGAGAAGTAGGAAAAGAGCAAGATAATAGGAATTTACCTCCAAGCTATAAAGCCTTCCTACCCTTTCAGTAACAACTGCAGAGAGTCCTAGTTACTAAGGAGACTGGAACAGACTCCATTAGACTCAAGTACGACACTGGGGTTGCCTTGCCAGTGAATGCCAAAAAAGCAAAGGAAAATATTATTGTTGCTGAAATCATTTGATGTCTATGACTAATAAAAAGACATGTCGGCAAATTGAATTACTTGAAATGTCCAAAAGGCTTGGTTAAAGCTATGAATTAATAGCGTACAGCAGTTCTGTCTGGACAAAATTAAAAAAAAGAAAACAAAGATGTTAAACTTGTAACATTGTAAAATGTATCTGAGTAACCAAAGGTCTCAACAGAAATCTTAGGCAACCAATTGAGGTCTTTTATCCAATTTTAATATAAATTTAACTTTCCCCACACCTTTCCCTTATAACTAAATAATAAAGTTTGTACATTTTGAGTCAAATTATCCTTAAATTCTGAGGGACCCATGGGCCTTCTTGGCCTTTTTATTCAACTTCTCGCAAATAGCAGAATTAGCCTTTAAAAGTGTCCTGACAACTGTGCCAACCCCAGAGGCTGCAAGGCCGAGGTGTGTGTCCTCTAAGTGCTGTGCCCTTGGGGAGCTGGGGAGAGCAGAGGTGCAAAGAGCGGGGGCCTGGTCGGGGCTGCTGCCTGAGGATGTCCATCCAGTCTCTCCCTGACCGTTCCCGGAGCAGGAGGTCTTTGCCAGGACCCTACCATGTGTTGCGGACGTAGCTCTGATTGTTGGAGGCTGCTTCCTCACGTCGTGCCAAAATCTGCCTCTTGTGTTTTCTACCCATTGTTCTTCCTGGTATATTCAGAACAGCACTGTTTGACTCAACTTCCTCTCCTTCTGAGTAGTCCCTTAGATGACTAAAGTCAACTGTCATGACTGTCCTGTGTACCACATTGTCTTCTCCAAATTAAATACCCTCAGTTTCTTTCTCAGATCATAAGGTAAATATACAAATTTTATAACAATAAGAAGAGGCAGAACTTACAACCACCATAAGGGAAATAAGAGTTAAATGTTTTAACTGATATTAAGAAGCACTGTGTCTGTACACCAAGTGCTTGCATTCTGTCTGTCAAGTGGTCCCATCAAATGGAAATGTATTGGCAGCACTTTTTCTTAGTGACAGACACCAGGCCAGGCCCTAGTGACTGTCCATCAAGTCTCACCGGGCTACATTTATTTTTTTCTCTCGTTTAGTTACTATCGATGCATACCTTGAGAAAAGTTTCTAGAAAAATACATATCTACATATGAATGGTTATGATATAATCTGGGAATTTGAATACCATCTGTTAAGAATTAAGGGAAGGGCAGTGTAAGGAAACTAATTCTTCAGTTCTTTCTTTACCCAAGCTCTTATAATAAAAAGTTTCAAATATACAGAAAAGTTGAAATAATTTTATAGTGAACACTAGATGCTACTGTGAACATTTTTGCTATCTTCGATTTATCATGTATCTATTCATTTCTGTATTCATCCGTCAACCCATGTTACTTTTTTATGCATTTCAGTGGAATTTGCTCTCATCAGTACACTTAATCCTTAACACTTCAGCATGCGTATCATCATCAGTTCTTGTCTGGTATCTTTAATGAGCACTCTCTTCTAAATCCATCTTGCCATACTTTCCTTCATTCTCTCCACTCTCTCAGTTTTCATTTCTGTACCCTTCTTCTCACTTTATAGCTCCAAAGTTCTAAGTGGTAAAAGGAAAATATAAAAATTTGAGCGTGGAACAGTCTTGAAGAAGCATCAGGAAAGGCCACTGATGACTGCCCAGGGCCTCACAGGTGTTTCACTGCAGGCCTCAGATGGACAAGATCCTCACTGAACAAGCTGACCCAGCCCAGTAAGAGAGGGAGGTGTACATTAGCATGACAACTTAACAATTTATCATTAGAAACAGCTGTCAAATGCTTGACATATGTCTTGATCAGTCTCTCCCTGAACTAATCTACGTGGCAGGCCAAATTAGTAAGGTTTTGAGTGAATAGAGATTCAAGGAAGGGAATTAGTTAGGGGATCTTAGTGGCCTGGAGTCAGAGACTTCATCAGCCTGATGTTTCAACAACTGGCCAGCACAGAGCCTGACACCCAGGGGATGCTTCATAGCTATTAGTACGATGATGGAGTGAGTCCATGAATACTAACCACCACTCTAGAACGGCCACGAAGACCAGGCACCTGCGGTGTGGCTCAGAGCACTTCTCACCTGGATTGTGCAGGGTGAATTCTGCCAAATTCTACTTTTCCAACTCCCTTTAAAGAAATTCCATGACTACCATTCTTTTTTAGTCATGTTTATGCCATTAATTAAGCTTTAATGAAGTCCTGCTTTTCCTGCTTTGGGCATGAAAGATAACCTGTCTTTTAAAATGGGACATCTGTGTCTATGTGACCCCATCTTTGCTAAACTGAATTTACTGGATTTACTCTTATTGAGGAGAGTGATCGCCTGCTGCCCAGGTGTACTCCCTTCAGAGGTGAGGGAAGAACACACTCTCCCCTGGTGAGCGAAACCATCCTTTTCCCTATCTCAAGATTTATGTCCAGTAAGAAATGTTAGTCATTTATTTTCTGGGCTTACTAATCACCAGCGCACAAAGACTTGGCAAGGTGAGCTGTTCAGTGGAATGGCAGCTACACACAAGTACAAATACAGCACTTTTCACAATAGACAGCTTCTCCAAAGTTGCAGAGTTGCATTTATCAAAATTCAATTTTGATAAATCAAATCCACTTTGAAATTCATAAAAGGAGTTTTCTAGTCATAAAGTCTCAAGGTGAATCCTTTGGTTATGTAACAACGTCCTAATGTAGCTCTCCGAAATGTTTAGATCTCATAAATCAGAGTATTTTATAGCAAGGCATTCCTGCCTCTACTGCTTAAAAACTCATTCTTACCCTTGACACTTTCCCTATACAGATACCATAGTAAATATAAATATCAACGTTTTGTGGTCACATCATATACTTTAGAGTTTATTTGAATGCAAACCATCATGGTCTTGGGGGGAAAGTGACTCAGAATCAAGGCTCTATTTCACATGAGTCTACTTACAGATTGGGGGGAAAACCCTGATACTTTGAGGCATTAGCACCTCAGTGGTAAATGCCAACTGGCAACTAGAGTTCTCTAATTGTCTATATTATAAGCAAGCAACCCACAGGGTCTAGATTAAAAGCACGTTGAGAGGGTGGAAGACGCTGTGATGTGGAGAGTGGCTTGTGTTGCCGGGGCTGCAGGTGCTCCCACGAGAGCACGCGCTCTGCGTGGCAGACCACACGCGGGACTCCATCCAAGTAGGCATCTAAGTGGGGCTTCAGAGGAAGTGTCTGTTCTGACATCATAATCCCTCATTCCTTTGATGCATCTGTCCCTAGTGATGGAAACTCTTATTTTTTTAAGAAACTAAAGCACAAAAAGACAGTGACAAAGCTACAAACTGACCTGGTAACAGCTAAGCAAGAGGCTGCCTTCACAGTCCTGGAACTCAACGAGAAGATAAAGACTCTCTGTGAAGGGAAGCCCGCCCCTAGAGGTCAGTATCCCCACGTGACGGTTGCACCCTGGCCCACCATCCTGGGTGAGGCATATATATATATATATAGTTTTATTGGCAACAGCATAAATGGAGGCCACAGTGCCGGCAGCTGGTGGCCCAGCAGCACCCTGGCCTGGCCTGACCTCCATTTGGCATGAACAGAGACAGCAGGTGAGCTGCTAACTCTGAGCTGGGTTCACTCTCTGCCTCTTTTAAGGCAGAGAGTGAACAAGTGGCTCTTTAAGGGAAATCTCTGAGGCTGAAGACCTCCACCGAAATAGATCTAAGAAGTGTTGCTGGACAAGTTGGTGGCAGTGGGGGGCGAGGGGCAGGGCCTGGCAAGGAAGGCTGGTGCCTTCAGGACAGAGCCGGAGCTCTGGAGTAAAGCACAGGCTGGTAAACTAGACATGAGATGGGAAGTGATTCTTTTTTTTCCCCAATAGCTGAATGAATCAGAAACCAGCAGGAAAGGCTGTTTGGGGATTAATCTGGGTAGTTCAGAAAAGTTTTAATAGTCACATTGGTTTTGATTTTGAAAAAAGATTTCTCCAACTAAGAAACTATAAACACGTAGCAGGAAAACACAAACCAAACCGAAACTTCAGATTGTCATCATTAGCGATCTAACATTTAACAGAGTGCTATGTGCTCTGTGCTTTGCTAAGCGTTCCATGTGTATTTAATTCTTAGAATAACCTCTGAGGTAAGTACTCTTACAAATTCCACAAGGATAAGCAGAGGCTTAGAGATGTTAATTACCTTGGCCCAGGATGGATCCAAGCAAGTGACACTTAGCTTCCTGAGCAGCCATGTACCCTGCCCCAGGGTAGCTTTCCCAGCTTTTCGAGACTGAGGACACTTCCTCTCTGCTAAGTAGGAGCATATCCAGCTCTGTTTCTGCCTGGTGGATCTCCTGCAAAGCTGTGGTTCCCAGGGATAAATGTCTTCCTTTGATGTGTGCCACTCTTGCAAAGCCAGGAACATGCCATTGTTCTGACCCGGCTTCGTTTATTACTCATAAGTAATTTTGGAAAAAGAGGAGCAACATGGAAACAAATGGAGGAGGAAACAAATGGCTTCAGAAAGGAGACACTCCCAGCATCCTGACTACAGGGTAAAGCTTTTCACATAAACTTGGTTTTTATTTTCAATTTTGAATAGTGCTCTCCCCAGGTTCAAATGGCATATAACACTGTCACCTTGCAAAATACACAGGTCAATTGGTTTTTTCTCTTTCAATTAAACAACATAAAGACAGTTTATAAATTTACTTTTACCACCATGAAACCTAAAAGAATAAAATCCATCAGAAGATAGTATACATGTAAAGGCCTTTATGCTGAGGCCTCACAGCCAGACTTTCAATTGGCTACATGGCAAGAACCTGACAGAGAACACATTGGAGAAAGGTTTCTGCTCACTTGACTTAGAAGTCAACTTCTTGACTGCATTTTAAACCAGGTGCAAAAAAATATTATTGCAAGATATCTAATTCTTGTTTCTTTCATTTTATCAAAAAATAAAAATATTATTTGCTATGACACTTTTGTCTCTTGGATATTTTGATAAGTCAAAAATTATATAATACTAATATACCAGGACTTTAAATGTTTGAGAGAAGAAAAAAACATTAAATCCTACCTTTCTGTCTTTGCTCATTTTCTCTCTATATTTCAGTTTTAAATGACAACAACAACAAAGAAAAAAAGAAAAAAAAAGACTAGTACAGAAAAAATAAAGCCCTGTTATATTATGTACAGATACAAATTTAAAATTTAAATAAAGCCAGTCATCCTAAAGTCCATTGTAGATCAAAACAGTGACTCCTTTTGGACCTACATGTTGCTTCTCTTATTTGGTGGAAAAACTGAGTCAGTGGACTGACACATAGCACTAAGATCTGAAATCAAATATTTGTACGTTCTTAATCTCCCCCAGCCCCATGCAGCCTCAGCCGGACTTCAGTAGCCCAGGACACCGTCAAGGCCATTGTGGCCCCAAAGCAGTATGGCCTGGCATTTTCAGAGACCTTGGTCACTTTGCTCTACCTCTCAATTCACTTCTGAATAAAATCTGAGAAGATGTCTAGGAACTTTAATACGCAATGATCCCTATTTAACAGAGTAATTAGGGCTGACCCGCCTCTCCACACACATATATTTCTGGACCTAGAACACCTCCCCTCCCCTAGTTATCTTGTGTTATTTTATAAAATGTTTGTTTTGGGTCTGTTTGCGAATGGCAGGCACCCGGGTCATAATAGCTTAAGGAGAAAGGGTGATTTACCTGCACATGTACACAAACCAAGAGAGGGTACGCTGTCAGCCTTCCAATCTGGTGGAATCCAGTTCTCAGGTAACATCAGGACACTGTGTCACTCATCTCTGCTTCTCTATGCATGGAGACTTCAATCTCTCAAGCTAGATGTCGGTAGAGACTGGAGAAGTGGCCATAAGCAGCTGTGGGCTGCCTTCCTCGTCATCTCTCCTCCAGAGGAAAAAAGAAAGCATTTTTCCACTAGCTCCAGTTAGAAAAAGTATAAGAAAGAACTCTGTCCTGGCTTAGATTGAGTACTGTCCTGGGATGTGAACCACTCTGTGTGGCCAGAGGAGAGGAACTGTGATCGGACAAGCTTTGGTGGTGGCCTGCCACTAGACGGCAGGGTAAAGAGAAATACTGGTAGGGAAGGAGAATGCTCTGGCTGGCAGCTCCCACCAGAAGGTCTTAGCTGGATTGGGAGAAAACACTTCCTTAATGGAAGAGTGTCCCATTACTGGAAAGAAGGATTGATGGACAAAACCATCATCTCCAACACACCCTCAGCTAGTGATCAGGTTAAAATGAAATGTCATGCTTAACGAATCACTCATCCCATGGGTATTTGCACTCTAAAAGCAGATTCTTCTCAATGAACAAAAGACCTTCATGATCCAAGAAATAAAATCCCTATGGCATAGTTTCGGGTCTCAGACTAGAGAGTGAACCATTCGGGAAGGGGTCCCCTCTGGCCTCCACCAAGCGATGCACGGGCACCCACGCTGAAGGCCTTCCTGCCTGCGTGTCGCCGTGCGTGTTGCAAGGAGGTAGAAAGTCTTGATTCTACACGACATGTCATGTTACCTGGATTGACATTAAGCTACTTTTCTGTTATAGTTACAAACTGATTAATGACATATTTCCAAATAAATTAGAACATCTTTTTACCAAAGCATGTAATTTTTCCTTGTTTGGTTCATTTTCTGAGCAGTCTATAGGTTACCATTCAGGACTTCTGATCAGAGGGAAGTTCCAGAATATTTGGAGTATTTTAAGCATATTCATATTCAAATTGATAAAACAGTGAGCTACCAAACTTCTTAAAAAATCATAACCACAGTAAACTATTTCACTGGCTATGTTCTTAAAATACTTCCAAGGAAATAAATGATTTAAGTGGATGGAAAGTTTAGCTGAAAAGAAAAACACCTTTCTTAAAAAACTGGCATAGCAGGAAACTTACTTACAGCCTGAGTGTTGTTTGTTGATTTTACTTTGTGCAAATAATCACAACCCAAGGCAGATTACTTCCCTCATTTCCATAGCTTGCATCTGAAGTGCTTACAGCTTTATTTAATAGCAAATCTCAGTGAAATACCTATTGTACACCGTCAAAGCTTGAGTTCACCTTTTGGCAAAACTCAGTATGCAGGAACCTAAGGTTAAATTTCAAAACAATCTTTGCTTCCTTTCTCTTAGGAGGACAAAGTTACTTTTGCAAAAGACCTTATTAACTATGTCCTGTTGTTGGTGCGTGAGTAGTCACTTGATCTGATGAAAGCTCCTATCTTTGACCAGAATATCAGGGACCTGGCTTGTAGATTTCAAGCTAGCATACTTAAGGGAATGCACCCTTCTGGATTTTTTTTCTTTTAATATCTTTTAATTCTTTTCTGTTAATATGTACAGTTACCAAATAAGGTGTCTAGCTCCCACATACATGTTCCTGTTGTCCCAGTGAAAGTCCCGTCAACTCGAAAGTTATCTGTAGGTTTTATTCCCAATAAAAGACATCCCAGGGTAGGCTCATCCAAAACTCAGTGTCTGAATTGAGCCAGCCACACTTTTGAGGAGAAGCTTGCAATAGGATTGACATTTCAGTGTTTTTTGGTGACACAAGACTGTTTTTAAACATTAGACAATTTATCCCATTAATTTTAAGAATCAGACTGGTGCTGTCCTATATTCTTGAGAAAGTCAGGAGATGTCTGTCTTCACCAACACCCCAGAGCCAGTTCTAATCAACATTTTAAATGATATCTTTTATCATGATGTACACTCCCTCCCCGCCGGCACTCAGCCCAACTCTTCTCTCTCATATATTCTTTTTACCTCTTCTCCTGAAAACTTCCTCAGGATCAAAGCTCCTGTTGTAGCTAGGAGTTAAGAAAACAGGGATGTGGAGGTGATGAAAATGTTTTGGAACTAGATACAGCAATGGTTACATAACAAAGTTAACATAGTAAAACCACTGAACTATACACTTTAAAATGGTTAATATGGTACATTTTATGCTATGTGAATTTTATCTTAGAAAAAAAAAACACAGTGATTGAAACAATCCTCATTAACATGTAATGCATAACAACCCTGTCAAGTGTTAAGTGTATTTTAAAGAAAGTGCACTGGGTCTAAATAAAACCTTGACTTGGTAGAGTTCCAGGCCTTTAAAGAGAAGTCATTTTAATCCTTGCTGGATTAAGGCCAGTCTTGAATGGCCGTCCATTGTGTGTAGGTTTGTTGAATAACGCCACCCTTTCCTCTTCTACCTTTCCTCCACCCAGCTTTTCAAAGCTGTTATTCCTCAGACTAGGAACCAATTACTTGACCAATAGTCCTATACCTTACTTCACTACTGAACACAGATATTTATTTGACCAGCCTAACCTAGAGTTTCCTGAGAAAGTAACAAAGCTGGACTCGCAATCTCACCATTTCAGCTGCTGGCCTTTGCCAGGAGCGCTGCCGGCCACCGTGCCATGGGCCCACGTCCCCGGGCATGCAGTCGCCGCGGTGGGCGCTCCCGAGACCGAAGCGACAGGGACTCATAGTGTTTCCCCTCGCCCAAGAATCATTATACCGCCATTTGCAGAAAAGGTTTTCTTCAAAAGCACTACCACCGAATCTTCAGCTGCAGAAACTGCTTCAAGGTGGGACATTTTACATTGAGGCCAGTAAACACCAGCAGTTAGCATCAGGGAAGAATGGGAGAGCACAGAAAGGCCGAGTTCAATGTGTGCCTTCTCAACACGGCGAGACCTAAGGAGCTTTTATATTTGCCACATAGAAATAGCTCGTATTTACCTTTCTACTCTCCAGGTCTCATTCAGAGCTGAGTGAGGTTGTCTCTTCCTGTGTCCACTGAAAACCTTTTCCCAGACGACGTCACTGTGCCCCACACCAGGTCCCCTCACCGGTCAGACGTTCCCTCCAGGGCGAGCATCTGCTCCAGGGGTCCCTGCAAAGCGTAGAGACCCAAGAAATGCCACTTCTTCTGGCAGGAGACTGTGGCCTAATTCGATAGGTACAAATTGACATAATTCTAATTTTCAAGAGAACATTTCAGAAACCTCTAGGCATAAAAAGCACCGATGTAAAGCAATGATCAGGGCTTTATTGATTGCAAGTGACAGAAACCAAAACAAAACTAGTCTAAGCAGAAAAGGAATGTGTTAGCCCCTGAGGGCGGTAAGGAGGCTGAGCCTGAGGTTTCCAGAAGCTTCCTTGGCTCTTGTTGGCCCCTGGGTGGCCACAACACACAGGGGACAGGGGCCACTGCCCTGGGCTGACAGTCCACCTGGGCATCTTTTGTTTCTGCAGCTCTGAACCACTTCCTCCTTTCGGTAACAAAAACATGATTTTCTTTTGGGGAGTACCCTCCTAGTCTCCGCAGTCTTGTGTCCTTTTTCTCTGGGCCCAGGAGAAGGTTTGTGACTAGTCGAGCGCAGTCGCACCTGGTCTTTTCCAGGAACTTGAGCCCCGAACTGAGCTGCACAAGGGAGGACAGAAGGGCTGCAGCAGCTCACCTTGGAGGCCGGCCACCCGGAAATAGCCCATTAATGTTTGGTGCCTACGTCCCGTCCCTGAGGCTGCCTTTGTGAGGTCTGGTGGATGAGGCTTCCTTTCAATAACGAGACCCATCTTCTGTCCTTCCCATAAATTCTTTTTTTCCTTAAGGTGGTCAGTATCGGCCTATGGTAGCCACCACCACAGAGCCCAACCCACGCCGGACGCCAGGCCACAGAGCCGCTTCTCGCTGTCCGCAGGAACCTCAGAGAAGGCACTCGCCCGCCTCCTTGCACCGCGTACCTGTGGCAAAGGCAGTGGGGCTTTAGCATGGGCCACACCTGGGTCAAGGGCCAGAGGTCAAGGGCCAGGGAATGTTACTAGGTAAAAGAAGATGGAAAAGCTTTCTGGACAGAAGATAAAATATGATTCTCATTGCCCCCTATAATCTGTTTTGGTTAAACCTTATAAATTTGGAGCAAAGAGCCATTTACTGTTTTGTCTTGTCAGGAAAGTATAAAATTTTTCTCTTTCTGGCCCTATTATTTTCAGACTGCATATTTAGGCCCTTCCTTCTGTGAGAGATCTGGAAATTTATTTATTTTATAATTAGCAAAGGGTAAGAAGATTCATTCTGAATTTTTGGTTGGGATCCAGTATTTTCTAGCTACCCCAGCTGTGGGAATTCAATGATGTCAAGGTCCCCTCCCTCCTTTGTTCGTAAGACTAATTTTGGAATTACACCATTATCAGGAAATGGAATTCTGTTCCTTCTGTCCATCTGTTAGGAATGGTCTTTAAAAAAGAGAAAAAAAAGGTCAACCTGGCTTCTGTAACCAGAGGGGTTGGATGAAAGGACAAGCACCAGCAAAATGTTAGACAAGGCATGTGGGAATGGAGCTTGATCGATTTCTAAGATTTCCTACTTTACTGCGGAGAGTGCTGTGATCGCCAGAAGAGCATGTGCTGTTTGGGAATGCTGTTAAACAGCCCAGACTGGAGCTTCCTTCCAGGAAATGTGCAGAACGGTCTTGGACACTCCTTTGTCAAACAGCAGCAGATGGACATTTATTTGTCAATATAAGCTGAACTGGAGACTTTGAGGTTGCAAACAATTGTCAGCCAGCTGTCAATACTGGCGCAGCTGTCCCTGGTATTAACTTTTTGTTGACAAAGTAAAAAAGTGAATGTGAATGGTATTCTCTCCTGCAGCTCCCCAGAGACCTCACTATTATTTTATTTAGTGACAGTGTTTCCTGATAGGAGTTTGAGGTTAGAGATTAGCTACCTTGGTCATATGAATAAATTTGGAGGAAAGTATGAGTATTTTAAGGGAGCTTGCGCTCATCAAATCAAATTTAGAAAAGATGCACAGAACCAAATGCTGCTGGGAGCCTTCTCTTTGAAGGCATAGGGTTTATTATTTATTTCTGGCCAGTGGAGTAGTATTATACATACACACATACACACACACATGTTAGGTATATACCCCTATATGCATTGCAGAAGTCTGGAAGAGTACGTTTTTAAAGATACACTGGTTTGGAGCAAATTACCCTACTATGCCTCTGAATTCCTCAATCAAATAAAGCCACAATTTGATATTTTAGCATATAAGTAAAAAGAAATAAAGGAAACATGTAAAAGGAATAGCACTGTTTCTGAGTTGTTAGTATGCAGCTGGTTCCTGAAGAGGTGTATTAACTCATGCTGGCATAACAAATGAGGCCAGCAAGACTGCAAATGCCATTAAACTTCTGCAGATGTGCTCCTTAACTCCAGAAAGTGTGGCTGAGAGTCACCCCTGCATTGATTTTCCAGTAAGACCTGGAAATCCTATCATGCCAAACCATCGTCTCAGTCTGGGCACACGGATAGAATATCTGTTCCTCAAAGACGGTCAAGACAGGTTCCAGGGGCCACTTTTTTCTGTGGCCATTCCTAGTGAGTAAGGAGGCAGCCCTGTTTCTATTCTAGAGAATTTTGAATAGAATCTGGCAAACAAAGGCGGGAGGAGCCCTCGGCCACAGACCGAGCTTGTATTATACAGTTGACCTTTGAACTGCATGGGTCCCCTTATGTTTGGGTTCCTCCTCCTCTGCCACACCTGAGACAAGGAGACCAGCCTCGCCCCTCCTTCCTCCTCCTCAGCCTGCTCAGCATGAAGGCCTTTATGATGATCTACTTTTCTACTTAATGAATAGTTAATGTATTTTTCTCTTCCTTATGATTTTCTTAGTAACATTTTCTTTTCTCTAGCTTCCTGTATTATAGGAATACAGTATATAATACACATACAAAATATGTGCGAATAACTGTTTATGCTAGTAAGGCTTCTGGTCAACCGCGGGGCTATTAGTAATTACGGTCGGGGGGAGTCAAAAATTATCCGTGGATTTTCAGCTGTGAGGGAGGTCGGCATTCCTAACTCCCGTGTTGTCCAAGGGTCGACTGTAAATTGATCAGTTTTAACTCAAAACGGTAAGTTCCTGAGGCCAAGGAAATGCAAAGATACAAAAACAGATGGCAGAGAGATACACATGTGCTTCACAAATGAAAGAAAACAAGAATTCTTATGTATCCTCAAAGGCAGAACAAGTACTTACAAGACCACTTGATAGGATAAAACTGTAAAATCTCTTTATTGCCTTAACTCTTAAAAAGTCCCTAAGATGGCAAACTGTTTATGACATTAAGCTGTCTGTACTAAGAATGTGATTTCAAGTAAATGTGTCATCCTTTAAGTTGACCCACAGTACATCAACCTATTTGACAAACCATCCCTTCCAGTCCCTTTATCTCTGCTGACCAGAGAAACACTCTTCAGAGTGAAGAGGTCTTCCTAACACTGGATGAGTGTGAAAACTCTGGTAAATTTCTTACAAAATGTAGATAATTTTCAATATGCTTCTATTTTATTTTTGTAACTTAAGCCACAACCAGACACTATGTATTCATTTTCATTTTAAATTATATATAATGCTAATTAATTCATTCATAATTTTTGTATTTTGTTACTATTTTTTAAAGATTAAGAAAAACTTTAAAATGAGAACTCTTAAAATACATTTTTTTAATTTTGAAAGTTTTGTGGTTTTTTTGTTTTCGTTTTTGAGATGGGATCTCACTCTATTGCCCAGGCTAGAGTGCTATGGCATCATCATAACTCAATGCAACCTCAAACTCCTGGTCTCAAACGATCTACCCGCCTCAGCATCCTGAGTAGCTGAAACTGCAGGTGTATGCCACTACACTCCGCTAATTTTTCTATTTTTTGTAAACACCAGGTTTCACTATGTTGCTTGGGCTGGTTTCAAATTCCTGGCCTCAAGAGATCCTTCCACTTCAGACTCCCAAAGTGCTAGGATTACAGACTTGAGCCGCTGTGCCTGGCCTATTTTCAAGTTTTCATGTATCTATAGTGATCGTGTTATTAGAACTAAAGATCAGGACACTATCTAAGTTCTGACATAAATTTACATTCTTATTCAAAAATATTTGAAATCAGGACCATGCTCTAGAATTCTAAATTATCACTGTACTTACAGTTCAAATAGTATTCCATGAGAGAATAGAAATGCTGTATTTAACTGACCTCATTTATGGATGCCAGCTGCTAAGTGTCTTGGGGTCTTAGAAGCAAATGTTAGTAGAATGTAATTAACTGTACAAATCCAAGAGACTGCCAACGACATTGAGGGAAATACATAGCTAACTACTCAGAAAGTGAGAATCAGTGCTTAGATATTATTAATTGTAGCAGAGGAAGGGAAAATATTAGATCTAGACCTTGTATATTCCATCTATCTTGATGCGATAAGCCAAATTTTCCTATGCAAGGGGCTAATCTTTTCTTTTTGATAGCTATAATTTTCCATATAAGTCCCAAGAGTCAATAATTGAATTTGAGAAAAGATACCCTTCTTTTGAGGTTGTTTTTGATCTGACGTCAAAGGGAAATAATTTATTTAGCCAAAGCTGTGTGTTCTAAACAAAGATATATATGTGGAAATACTGGCAAACAAAATAAATTACCTTAATTTATTCATGGATAAAGCAGTATCTAGATGCTAAAAATTCACGTCAGAATAAATTATTAAGGAAATGGAACCTGGTTTGATGTTTTATTTTTTCCTTCATCATGAGGACATGCTGCTGAACACTCTTATATATATTATATTAAAAAAGCTTTGATCCTTTGAAAACATTCCTGAAGAAAAGTGATAGACCTAGTAGTCTTTTACTGCCTCAATATCATTAGCTTTTCTTTTGGTTAATTTAATCTAAGATAATAAATAAATACTCTTACTCTTTTTTTCCCTCTTTTTTAAATTTCAAAATATTTTAAGGGGATATAAATGTTTTTGTTACATGGATACATTGTATAATGCTTAAGCCAGGGATTTTAGTGTGCCTGTCACCAAAATAGTGTCATTGTACCCCATAGGTAGGTTTTTCTCTCTTCCCCCTGCCAATCTCCCCACTTCTTGGTGTCCACTGTCCTTTGCATCTCTTTGTGCACATGTGTACCCATTGTTGGATAGACAGATATTGAATAAACCTTAATGGGATTCTGTCTCGGTGTACTGTTGCTTAGTATGTTCATTAGTCACGAGGTAATGAAGAGAGTTATTGAAAGCCACCCAGTGGCAGATTCTCCAGGGAACAGATGGTACTTTCAGTTTGCCAGTGATGTTCAAGAGATCACCAGTATTAGCTACTAGCTCCCAGGTTTAAGAAAATTATCAAATCCTGGGATTGGTTTGCAATATTACTGATTCTTCTGCACTGTGCTGTAATGAACTGATCTTGATTTATCTCCAATTGTGTTATTTTATGACTTTTCATTTTACTATTTCAATTTATTTAGATGGCATACACAAATACATAGAGGGCTTAAAATCTACAGCTTGATGTTCAAATCAGAGCTTTGTCACTACATTGGCCAAGCCTGTAAAATTGAACTGAACATTCATTCTCAAGTCCTTTCTATTCTACTCTTTAAACTGCCTGGTTCCCTGCCCTCCTCAGCGCCCTGGCCTACCACCTGACCCTGGTGTTGGCCATGCCTATGCTGTGAGCCATTTTGACACTGTCCATCCTGTAAGAGTTCACTTCCTGAACCTTCCTGACCTCCTCTGGTGAATAGTTTTATGATTATTTTTCCAGAGCTAATATTCAAGATGACTTTTCTGGTTCTCACTGCATTCCTTAAGTAGTTGATATGTTCCTTAATGTATGTTTGTTTCCAGATGCTACCTAAAGGATATTACCTAAATATCCTTCCCAATTCTAATCTAGCCCTCAGCATTCTCTCCTATGTGGCCTGATGGTCCCACCAAGTTGGTCTGGTTTTCACAGACACCAAGATCTCTTAGGAATTTCATCTATACTCCTCTGGCCCAAGTCCACTGTTGCTCTCCTTTGTCTAGATATTCGTTATCTAATCCCTGGTCCTTCACAAATGGTCTTGTTTCTTTTCTTTTTCTTTAACCAACTCATTGATTTATATTAAAGGAAGATTAATTATGCAGGAAGACAGTTTTGGTAATGTCACTTTCATAGTCAGAAATTCTTCAATGGTTTCCCATCACTCTGGGAAATAAAGTTCATATATTTTAGCCTGACATAAAGGGCTCTTCATGAACTGGCCTCAGCATATCATTCTAGCTTTATTTCTTAAAAGTTCCTTTCACATACTCATACTCCCTCTCTCCATCACTTGCCTGACAAGACATCTGGTGGCAGCTCTCTATCTTGGTCCTCCACTCCTGCCTGATTAATGTCACTGTGTTTACATGATTATAGACCTCAGCCCAGCAAAGCAGCCTGACTTTTTCCTAGGAGGCTGCTTACTCACTGTCCAAGACACATCTCTGTCCCTCCTGACTCTCTGCAAGCCTCCCTTCTCCTCCTCTACACGTACACCCAGGAATATGATCTCACCTATGACTCACCGAAAGTACACAAGCTCAAAGGGGGATTCTTATCTTTCCACTACCAAATCTAAACTCTTGCTTCCTTTCTTCACGTGTGTTCTCCTAATTGCTTTTTGTTGCAGTGAAGAAAGAGTCTCTCCTGCCACTCAGCTCCTGAACCGTCATTCTCACCTTCCCAGCTATGTCACTTATTTACCTTATCTCAGTCTTACATCATCCACTGCTCTTTATCAGCTCATCCCTGACAGCATAGGAACCTGGCGGTATCTCATGTCTCTGCAAAAACTTCCTTTGATGCCTCATCCCTTAGTCCCTTTGTCCCACTCTTACCTTAGAATAAGGTAAACATTTTGAAAAAATTATCTCCACACTCCATCTTCAGTTATTCACCTCGCTCCCATTTGCTTTTTAATCCACCACAGCCTGGTTCTTCCCACTATACCTAGACAATGGCATTCAGCTGAAAGTGCTGTAACCAAGGTCCTCAGCAATCCTCACGCTGTCAGACATAATGCAAACTTTTCTGTGTTCATCTTACTTGAACTCATCTCATCATACAATACAGGTGGCCACTCTTTTCTTCTAGATTCATCTCTACTCTTGGCCTATGTTAAACCACATATCCCTGGCTTTTCTTCTTCCTTATTTGTTACTCCTCTGTCTAACTTGCTGAATCCTAGTCTACACAACCTCTAAATATCTTTAGGACCAATTCCAGGGTCCTTACTTCTTCCGCATCTTCAGTTTTTCCCTTGATTGTCTTATTCATTCTCACAGCCCTAAATATCACCTATACTCTAATTTTCCCAAAGTTGTATCACTAGTCTATTTCTCTCTCTCTCTTAAACTCCAGATCTCTATATTTGTAGGTGAACTTTGCATTTTCTCTTGTTTATCCAACCTTCCACACCACCCTTGTTTCAGACGTGGTTACCGTCTGTCTTCTCCCATCTCACACAATGACACACCACCTACTTTGTTACTCAAGCTAAATAAATTGGTGAAAAGTAAGAGTAAAAATCGGGATAAGTGCAGTGAAGGAAATAAATGGAGTTCTAAATACAAAATAATAAGTTGGAGTTGAAGTGGAGAACATTTAATAAGGTAGATCAGCAAAATCTCTTTAAGAATATGACATTTCAACTAAAACATAAAGTATGCAAATGAGTCAGGCATATGGAGAGGCAGAGGAAGAGCATCATCCAAAAGGAAATAGCAAGTGGAAAACCATTTCTGGGAAACAGTTTGGTGTCTCTTCGCAGTAGTCATGAATCTAATATCTCTAGAGCAAAATAAATGAGGAGGACAGTAGCAGGGGATGAAGGTGTAAAGATAGGCAGGGACTAGATCAAATGTGAATATTTCAGCAGTTAGGTAAGAGGTTGTGGTAGTTTTAACTCGAGGGGTAGAATGGATTTAATCTTTAAAAAATTATTTTTAATTTTTATTATAGTAAAAAATACCTAACATAATATTTGTCATTTTAACTATTCGTAGATGTATAAATTAGTGGCATCAAATACATTTGCAAAATTGTGTATCCATCACACTATGGGTAGCCAAAACTTTATCATCCCCAACAAAAAATTCTGTACCCATTAAACAATAACTCCCCCTTCCTTCCAGCCCTGGTAACCTCTGTTCTACTCTCTGGCTCTGTGAAATTGTCTGTTTAGGTACTTCATGTAAGTGGAGTCATACAATCTTTGTCTCTCTGTATCTGGTTTATTGCACTAGGTGTAAAGTTTTCAAAGTCCATTCATGTTGCATAATGTATTAAAATTTCATGCTTTTTTATTGCTAAATAATTTTCCTTTCCAAACCATATTTTATTTATCTCAAACAGAGTTGATCTTTATTTTGGATGGAGATCAGTAAGACTTGGTTATGGATTAGATGACCAAGGAGATGAAGGTAACTAGGATGGTTCCTAGGTTTCCAATTTGTGAAAATGAGTGCTGGGAGATTGATTTAGTGAAATGAGGAAGACTGGAGAAGGATACTCCTTAGTCCACATCAAACTGAATTAGAAGTCATAACAAACTGGATAGGGGAGCATTCCTGAAGGTATGGCCACCAAATGACTCTTATTAAAATGATGAGTATGAGTTAACCATGTTGAGAGGTTTATGTGAGAAGGGGCTGGAAACGGAAGAAAAGAATGAACCAAATGATAAAAGTCATTTGTTCAGAACTGTGTTTTATTCTTTTTGCTTGGAACATCCTCCCCTAACTCCCTATGTCCCTGTCTAAAAGTTACCTGATTTTC
The DNA here is from genome assembly GCA_008750895.1 of Mirza zaza. Taxonomy (NCBI): domain Eukaryota; kingdom Metazoa; phylum Chordata; class Mammalia; order Primates; family Cheirogaleidae; genus Mirza; species Mirza zaza. Next base: position 23,182 of record VSMD01062735.1, on the reverse strand, counting down.
AAGTCCCAGGTGAAATGCCAGCTCTTCAGATCCGCTTAGGCACTTATGTATGGCGTTCACTATCTTTTTAGCTGATCTAACAATTTTTGTTCATTTCTTCCCTGTTGGACTATAAAGCCCTTTAAGGGCACATATTACATCTTTAGCATGTTTGCTTCCTGCGGTAGGACCCAGAACCCTTGCTTTGCATAAAGAAGACTGGCAGCTAGTGCTAGGTTTTCAGTAGAGTGCTAGCATCAGAAATGGGAATGAAGGACGTTGTGCCAATTAATAAACACAAAACAAGCCAAGAGGCTATAAAGAATATTGGCTACAATAATTATTATTTGAAGATTTTTAAGTGCTTTATGTCCTAATTAAGTTGTACAGTTATCGGATGTCATTACATTTTTGGAGCAGTGGATAATAAAAGCCTCAAATAAGCATCATAGAAACATATTACCTCAAAAGAAAAGGTAGATAGACAATCCTAAGATAACTAAGGGCTATTGTTTGTTGTTTTGTTTTGTTGCCATGTAATTCTGATTATATCAGAAAGATTAATTCCTGAATGGAACTAGCAAAAGAGAAAAATACAGATGTAGTTATTTCTAAATTTATGTGGAAATTGGGTTAGCATCTAAGATGCTAACATTAGTTGAGATGTAACTTGCAAGTCCAGATGTCTTAAAACAATCTATGTAAATTCAACATGTATTTCTATTATAATCAGAAGCATATCCCTGCAAGTACGTATGTAGATTTTAGATACATAGAGCTAGTAAAGATAAAATGTAAAATTCTCTCCACATCACCTAATAGTTCACTTGGCAACTGGCAGTGTAGTTCTCTCACATCATTTTCTCATTGTTGTCCAGTTTTATGAAGATATGACATGGTTTTATATGATGTTCTAAAGGAAACCTGAACAACTATGGATTTAAATAAAGTACTCAGAAATCTGTACTATAGTTGGTCAAGTATGCAAATAAAGATTTTATTTTTTTTTTAAAAAAGGCAAGAGTCTGGTTAAATATAAACTTATAGCTCAGGGCGAGGAAAAGAAACATAGAGTAGGTTTATGTGAAAAGGAAAGAGCAGAGAAAATAATGCTCTCTATTGTTTTGAGTGACACAGAATTGGCAGGAATCCAAATACCATGGGAGACAAGATTAATATTAAGTATATCTGTCAACATCCTGTTTGAAAATCTCAGCCAGGATCAGAGGTATCTGCAAACATCCAAAGGGGGTTTCGCCTGAGAAAGAGTCATATTCTCTGAGCAGAAAGCCCTAAAATATCAGTATAGGGTGTTAAAAGTCAAACAGAGCTTAGTGATCATCTTATCCAACTCCCATGTTTTACAGATAAGAAAATTGGGGCCCAGAAAACCCTCTGTCTTTCCTATTGCACAGGGAGGGACCAGCTAATAAAAAGAATATGAACTTTGGAAATATACAGAATTAGATTCGGATCCCAGCTCAGTCACTCAGACAAGTTCCTTACTGTCTCCTAGCCTCAGTTTCCTCAACTGCAACATAAGGGCCACAATAGCTACTTTGCAGGGTGGTTGTGAGACCAGGAGCAATGAACCAGAAAATCTGGGACATAGAAAATGAATAAACACTAGGTGTTATTGCCCATAGTCCTGGGCTTAGTGGCAGAACAAGGACACTCATTTCAGTCCAACCATGTTCTCAATATACCTTGGAGATCTCCTGTCAGAAGATCCCTTCCCAAAAAGGGGGTGCGGGGAAGGGTGCCTACACTCTTTTATAAATACTTAGGCCTTTAATAATCTGGAAATATCAAATGAGTCAGTATTGTCTAGAATGCCAAATGGAACTTACTAGTTTTTCCAGAACATAAATATAACAAAGGATAGTACAACACAAAGGGCAGAAATCTAATAGCTTGGGGAAAACAATTATAAATATAGCCAAAGGAGTCTTCCTGCATTGAATTTTTCATACTTAAGTATGGGTGGGACTCAGTGCCAATGCTGTGTGTATGTATGCCAAACTAGGCTTTATAAATTATACAATGGCCTATTTTTTTAATTCGGCAAGATTGTGTTAGATTTATCTAACATTTGAGACAGAAAACAAAAATCTAAACTTTTAAAGATGGGATGAATTACAGCAAAAAGGTGAAGGAAAATTGCTGCAGCCTTTATGGTTTATCTCTGAAGTGCTTGTCCATCCTAATTATCTGTCTCCATCGTATGTGTACATTACATGGAAATGCAAACCCTACTACCTACAGGATAGACTTAACGAATCACAGACAACCTGATTGCTCAGATCTTTTAGTCCTATCTAATTCTAACTCACTTGTATGAATACATCATTAGCCATGACATGTTAAATTAGGACAATTTAAGTTTCTACAACCAGGCACTGCTTTCCTGAATACCTTCTTAGGATAGTCCCTTTGCAAACTAATATGAATCTAAGTCTATAAGAGAATGCCCTGTGACTAGCTTCTCCTGGTTATTGCTTGGGTTGTTCCCAGGTGCCTAGAGTCACTAGTATGGTAACACAGATCTGGATAGCTGAAGACAGCTAAGACTTTTGAACTAGAAAAGATATTAAAGTCACAAATTAGCCCAAAGGCTAAATCTAGCCGACCAAAGTGTTTTAATTATTCCTTAAAGTATTGGCTTGCTTGTGCTATATGTTAGATATTTTGCCATAGTTTCAACCAGTGAACAACCAAGAGATTTCACATTGCAAACGGGAGTTCCAGTGTCCCTTGAAAACTTGGATGAACTGGCAACCCTGAGCCTGAATTCTTGCATGGCAGTCTTTGGCTAGAGCTGAACAGTAGCCACCCCTTAAATGCAATGAGTTCTCTCCAGATGCCCGGTCTCCCATCACTCCTGATGGGGCTACAGGCCAATTCTGTCCACTGATCCTATATTCACAGCTCCTGGTCTAGTCCAGTCCACATTTTACAGAAGAGAAAAACCAATGCCCAGAGAGACCAAAGTTAGCTCCAGAGCCCAGATATTCCAGTCAACTATTAATGTGTCTTTTTCCATTTAAAAAAATCTTTAATGAGTATTAGTCTTAGTTACTCCTTAAGAAATAAATAAGCGCAAAAATACAATCTAGAACAAGATTTATAAGAAATGAAATACTTAGGTAAAAAGTAGTGTCACCTCAGACAAAGTAGGATTGATTATCACTTGCTACTTAGATTGATCTTAGAAGGAGAACTAATTATCATCAGGCAGTTGGTTTTATATAATAAAAAAATCTCCAAATTGGCTTTCCTTGGATCTTGAATGTTAACACACGTAAGAGTCACTTGGAGAATTAGTGGAATTTAAGTCCTTAGGTTCTTTTTGGAGAGATTCTGATTGGGTATGTCTATGTTGAGATTCAGGATTTTGCACTTTTAGTGAGTATCACAAGTGATTTTATTATACTTATTCATCAGAGTAAAAAGTCACTTCCACTTCTGCAGCTCCGATCTTAAGGTCCAGACCTTAATCATGGTACTCCGTTCCCCTTCATTCAGAGAATAGAAGTTTCCAGTTTGTGGTCCTTGCTTCTTTTCTTTCTTTTTCTGTGTTTTCTGTTTTGTGGTTTATTAAAGAAAACCCCAAAGAATATATAATGACTGGTGCAGTACTAAGGGCCAATTTCCTAAATGTAATTGCTCAACAGAGTATTTTTACCATGATGATTAGGTTACTAGTATGTAGTGTCTCCTACTTACTCTACTGACTTTGCTCTTCTTTCTCAGAGATGCCTTCTTTGAATTGAAAAACATTTCCTTTATGAACCAAATCTACCAGAAGTTTTTATAACTTTAGTTTGAAACTTCAGGTCAACTTGTTTTGTATTTCTTCCCTAAAACGTGTGTTTTCCAAAGGTTTTATACTGCATCTTCTGTATCTTTTAAACAGACTTTTACCAAACAAGCAAAATAAATACTGTTACACAGAAGTTCCTTCACATTTGACCATTATTTGATTCCATTTAATTGAAATAGATCTTTTATCCTATATTATTTCAGAATCCATTTAAGTTTATTTTACTTGGAGCAATTTTAAAGAGAAAAATTCTATAGTCAGCTCAAAAAAAGTAAAAAAAAAAAATTAGTCTTTCATATGTCAAAGATTGCCAAAAAGGGGTGTAATATCTGCCCACAATTAATCCACATTGAAACTCTGCAAAAGTAACACCACATTAGAGAAGATACGTGGGGAAAAAACTTCATCAAAGCATGGAGTTGGATTTCCAGTGGGATAGTTTTGAAAGTCAAAGTTAAGGTTCTCAGATTATAGGTGCTTATAACACAGCAATTCTTGATGTGAAAGCATGCGTACCACATCAGGTCACCATTATAGGAAGAGATAAGGCCTTGGAGGATTTTTAATATTATTCAGTGGAAAAGAACCTTATGTATATATGGAATAAAACAGTTTTAGGAAAATTATGTATATACCATTTTCTTTTCTTTTTATTTCTTTTTTTTTCAGTTTTCCTCTTAGGAATCAGACTTTAGAAAGTTTTCTCATTTCTTTTTTTTCTTTAAAAATTTTGCATTATAATGGGTGCTGTGCTTTATGAGAGCACTTTTAAAAAGTCATTTGAGAATGTGAAAATATTTAAGAACTTTTCAACTTCTAATGTATTTTACTTCAAAAGTAACTATTATATTAGAACATAATATAAGAACATACGTTAACATGATGCAGAAGTAATTATTTGACATGATTCAACCCTATAATTAAGAGTCTCCCAGTTAGTGAATGGGAAGACACACCGGGTAGCACAGTAGCAGTGGCTTGAATGAGTTAACTTCAGCTTTATGACTAACATAGGAATTTAGGAACTGGATAGCTTAAACGCATGCTGGAGTATATTCCAGCAGCCTGAAAGAAAGCCTAATCTGACCCAAATATTAGTTAATAGAGAAGAATAGCCTCTTTAGTTACTTGATTCAAAGTTTGCTATATAACAGAAAGCTTGTTTGTAGGTGCAGTAATTAAAATAAGGAAAAAGAAAAACTGAAGCCATGCCCTACTTTGAGCAGCTCAGGTGCCCTGTTCTGCAGGTGTGAGGAGGCCGGGAAGGCAGGGGAGGCGGGTTACACGGGGAAGCTGGACACAAACACAGAAGAGCAAACAAGAAGGTTGTGTGACTTCATGAAACCCAGAAATGGGCAAAGCAGACTTCGGGGGAGCCCGTTGCCAGCTCTGTGTGCCCGCTCCGTGCTCAGGCTGTCCTAGAGACAAGGGACGCGGGGCTGTGGGCGCTGGAAGACAGGGCCACTCTGGAGAAATGGTCCCAGGGTAAATCTGTAGCAGTTCCGTACTTGGGACAGAATTACGGTTTCCTAACTCAGCCCTCTGGCTCTGAGGCGCGGGTCGTATCTCACGGGAGAGTTTTCCCTGCGAGGGGCCCTTGACCTCACCTTTGCCCTCTGCGCGGCCTGTGCGGGTCGCGGGGCAGCGGTAACAGCTAGGCAGTGGGATTCTTAGGGTTAACTGGCTATTTCGGAAGAAAATAAAAACTTTATGAATGAGGGATGAGTCACAGATATGTTTTGATATTTAGTCGCAAATGTTACAGAACACTGCTATTTTTAAATACCAGAGTAAAAGTTAGAGATTATGTCTTTATTTTTCTGCTTTGCATTTTTTGCGGAGTGGGGGGAGTGGGGAAACTTATTTTCCAATCAAGAAATGCCTTCAAGCCGGGCGCGGTGGCTCACGCCTGTAATCCTAGCTCTCTGGGAGGCTGAGGTGGGCGGATCATTTGAGCTCAGGAGTTCGAGCAAGAACGAGACCCCGTCTCTATTATAAATAGAAATTAATTGGCCAACTAATAGATATAGAAAAAATTAGCTGGGCATGGTGGCGCATGCCTGTAGTCCCAGCTACTTGGGAGGCTGAGGCAGCAGGATTGCTTGAGCCCAGGAGTTCGAGGTTGCTGTGAGCTAGGCTGACGCCACGGCACTCACTCTAGCCTGGGCAAGAAAGTGAGACTCTGTCTCAAAAAAAAAAAAAAAAAAAAAAAAAAAAAAAAAAAAAAAAAAAGAAATGCCTCATACAGAGGCAAAAAGAGAACCAAAACCCAAGCGCGCTGTGCAGACGTTTGCTGAGGGGAGGAAGATGTTCCAAGCGGGGGAGGCCAGCGCCCTCCGGAGAGAAGCCGCCCCAGCCGCGCTCCCCGCGCAGGCGCAGGACAGGCCACATGGGAGAGAGAGTTTCTGGGACAACTGGTCGGCTTCCGCTTAAAGCTGCAAGGTCAACAAGCCAGAGGGCCTGTTCCCAAAAGAGGGTACACACGGCCTCTCCACGCCCGGCCATAAATATAAACAGTTGTCATCCTGCACCAAAAAAAAAAAAAAAAAGATGAGAAAAAGAATCAATGAGGAAAAAAAGCTTTAAACAGCTGTCCATTCAAACCCAATGGCCCAGCAGAGAATCTGCTGATTCAAAGCTCACTCATGGGCTTGTGGAAGCTCCGTGTAGACTCAAGCCTGATCTTAATCTTTCAGGACCAGACTCACGATTTGTAGTGTTTTCAAAATTACACTAAATTCTCAAAACAACCTGCACATTAAACTTCAGATATTTGCAGAAATGCCTTAACTGCACGGATGCCCGTTCTGAACGGCGATGGGCATCACAAGGGCACAGGCGCTGAATTCTGTGCAGGCCTCAGGGCTCCTCCGTGGCTGCCTCAAGTTTACGTTTCCCTGGACACTCAAGTGATGGCTTCAGATTCCCAAACTGTCCAGCTGGCTCCCAAAAGCACCTGCATTCAGAGGTGTTTAGCAACACCTGTGAATGTATCCATCATTTATCAGAGACATTTTAACATTTCCTTTGAATATCGAATTCTCAGGAGAAAGAGGATAGAGTGGAAAGAATCAGAAAACCTGGGACCCAAATCCCAGCTCGCTAATCTAGTGTTTTGGCTATGCCTCAGTTTCCTCATTGCTCTAAAACTGTGATGGCATTGTAAGATTTTGTTTAAAAAATTATGGAAACTCCTGGCACCATGGTGTTTCTTTTCCTGGGGATGTCTGTTCCTCTTAGAGGTGCTACAGCTAATAAGTGGGGTTGCATCTTAAACTCAAATATACATGTAAAAAGGAATTGTGTTGATTCTACTAGATACGAGAGTGTCTGTAAGGCCAGTGCAGATTCAAGGGGAAGGGACTCTGTTCCAGCTCTTTATGGGATGTGGTAAGTTCACATTTCAGAAGAACATGTGGGACCAGACATACTATGATCTTTGGAAAATACAATCTGCTGCACATGTTTTGCTGCATAGCCCAATTTTGAAGGTCAAAAGCTGAGTATAGCTTGTTGCTGTTTTCTTTGTAATAAATTCCAGTTTCTCCTTAGGCAGACAGATGCTTAGATGGGAGTGGTAGTACAAATAATTTTTTCATTTTAAAAGAGAAAAATACATTTATATTGTAAAAGACTATCACAAATGAACCTGTAATTAAGATAAATTGACAATGTTTCCAAGCCATGACCTTCTGGACAGAATTGCTTGGCTTCCTACACGTTTAGCTAATAAATAAGAGTGTTATAGCAACCTCTTATATTTAATTAGATTTTCTTAAGAATTATTATTATTAAAGCAGTATTGTATGAAAGCTGATGTTCTTATGTGCCTCAGGCCTTCTTAGTCCTCTTCTGAAAAAGGACTGAATTGAGAAAAAAATTAACTTCTGGGTTCAGAATAAAACTTTATTTTTCCTGGAGAACATATAATTTGGTTAAAAAAAGATTTAAGTCTGTATAAGTTATTTTTTAAGCAGAAAGTTAAATTGGTCCAAACAGTGGGACATGACTTAAATTATAAACAATTTATTCCTTTATACAGGATGAAACTGGTGCACATGTTCACATAATCACAGCATATATTGATAAACATTATTACATACAAGCCGATTATTCTCATCTCTACCAAAAATTGAGTGTTTAACAAGCATTTCATTAATGGTAATATCAACAAAATTTTTAAGCAAGATAAAAATTACCTGCAATCTTATTGCGCTACTATGTTAATTTTTGCATATTAGTGCTCTCTCTACATAAATATATTTATACATGTACCTGTTTTTTATAATCAAAATACTATTTTTTGTTCTGCTATTTTAATAAGATCTTTTAAATTTCAGTACTGTGGGGCTCCCAAATATGATGAGTATATTACATATGTAAAAGAGTACTTGTTGAGGAATGTAAATCTTTCTTTTAACAGTATTAGCCAAATAATCTAGAGAAAGCGTAACAACAGGAAGCTATAAAACCATTTTTCCATTCTCGGATCTGAGTCCTGACATTCACAACATGCTTGTTAAAAAACAACAACACAACTTCCTGCCCTCATTCAAACAGTTTATGAAATGCTCTTCAATTTACTACCATAAATGTTCCTTACTTAAACATCACCCCCAGGTTTCACGTCCCTCCTGTCTGCATACATTCATGAGATGTACACATACTTGGCAGTGAGAGACAAGTGACGCATCTGACGTTGGACTGGTCTTCAACCAAGAAGTCAACACTTTGCATGACTGTAAAGTGCGAAGTGAATGCCTGCAAAGATTGCCGCCTGCATAGCTCTAGAGAGTGTTCTGAGTTGGTGTGGCATCACAGGGAATAACCTACCGGGCAATGAGCAGTGGTGTTTGTATAAACAATGAAACCAGTTATTCTAGGCCGATCGAACCTGTGAAGTTCCCTGGTGCTTCAGCAGTTGCTGTGAGTGTGGGGGTCAAAATTCTTATTCACATGCAGTTGTTCTGGAGCATGTGAGCTTAACGTTGTTGGTTCTATCAGTCAAGACTTATGTAGTTGCAAGTACCAGGAGTCCAAATTAAACTTGCTTAAACAAAAAGGAAATGTATAGGCTTTTGTCACTAAAAATCTCGGGCATGGCTAGATGCAAATGCTTGGAGTCAGGAATCTGCGCCTGTACTCCAACCCTGCTTTCCCTGCGGTTCAGTTCTCAGGCATGCTCTTCTCTTGCTTGAAAGAGGCAGACACCAGCAGCTCCACCCTTGCTTTATACATGGCGAGCAATCCCAGCAGGATAAGAATTCCCCTTCTAGAACAATCCTGCCTCAGTCTCGCAATCCACTCTCCTGGGGGACTTCTTTTAATGAATCATTATGGCTGGACGATAAAAGTTCTGGATGGGCATGCTTAGCTCACGTCGGCACCAGAGAAGACTCAAAATAAGGTCACTTGCACCCATATCGAATATCCTGAGAGCAGAAAAGGAGACATTAACAAACAACAAAAACACAAACAAAAAGTAGTTGTCCATTACAAATGCTAAAAAGTTAGTTGTAAGTCCCATTTCATGTGACCAAATTTGAACCAATAGTTTTTAAAAAAATAAAATTCAAAGAAACAAAAGCTTCTATTGAAAACTGAGTTGTTCTAAGGTGGCAGTCAGTTATTAACACTAAAATTAAATGAGAGTGAATTTCATCATGACAAAAAATGGCTGTTATAGGTAAAATAATGACCCTCCCCAAAGCTGTCCTCATCCTAAACCCTGGAACCTGTGACTGCGTCACCTTACGTGGCAAAAGGTGCATTAGAGAAGTGGCTAAGGTTAAGGATCTTGAGACGGGGCAGTAGCCAGGACTGTCCAGGTGGGCCCAGTGTAATCACATGAGTCCCTAAAGCCAAGAGCCTTTTCTGGCTGAGGAAGGGTCAGAGAGACGCAACATTACTGGTTTTGAGGATAGAGACAGGGAGCCAGAAGCCAAGGAGCATGGGCAGCCCCTGGAAAATGGAAAAGACAAGAAACTGATTCTCTCCTAAAGTTTCCAAAAGAAGGCAGTCCAGCCTTTGCCTTGTTTGTGGCCCAGTGGGACCTACGTCAGATTCTGACCCACAGCAGTGTGAGATAATGAACACATGTTGTTTAAGCTGTGCTATTTGTGGTCATTTATCAGAGCAGCAATAGAAAGTAATACAGCAGCGGTTCCTGCCCCTTCACACCTTCTGTAGCCTAAATTCTTGGTATGTGGTTTAGTAAAGACCACTAAGAAATTCTCAGACTGAAAAGCCTCTTTTTGGCAGGGACATTTCATGCTCACTGAATACACATGTATCTCCGGGTTCCCCATCCTCTGTGTGGTTAGGTGGGCTGATAGAATTTTCTCTGGCCAATGGACTGTGAGTTTAGGTAATATACGTCATGTCCCAGGCTGAGACAATGAAAAGTTTCCTTTCAGTCTTCCAGCTCTTTCTTTCCTGCCTGGGCAAATTGGAAGACTCCTGTTGATGCGGTTATGCTGCAGTGTGTAAGCATCCCGAATCCCTGACATTCTGCTGAAAACGAGCTGCCTGGGCGACCACTGGATGTGCAGCAGTGTTGCATATGTAAAAATTACATTTTTATGTTATAAGCTATGAAGTTTCCAGGTTTATTTGTTTCTGTAGACTAACCTAATCTACTCTGACTAATAGTACCCTAACTTAGAATAAGGTTATCCCTGGAGGCCAAGTGTCCAATCTATCAAGTTTAATGTAGAAACTAATTTCTAATTCTGTCTTATTAACCTACGAACTAGCACCTTTAGGCTTCAGTTTCCCTATACATATGATAGGGAGATATGTAATCTACACAGCACTTGGAAAAATTTTGAATATTATGTAAGAGACTATCCCTTTTGTTTGTGGTGTTTATATCATACAATGATAGATTTTCATTTAGAAAACAAAAAGAAGTTTTGCATTTTATTAAGAAGTAATACTTCTGTTTTCTGTCATGGACTGGCAATGCTAACGCAGATACTGTATGCCCATGTCCAGGTCACAATTCATGCAGTGAGAATTGCCCTTTTTCAAAATATTTTACATTTAAGACACTTGCCAAGATATTAATGAACTTCACCAAAATAGCATACTATGGCTATCGAAAGGTGCAACTGACAAGAGAAAGTAAACTCATAGTCTATGCTCCTTTTCTAAGAGAATTGGAATGCAAAAAAAAGTAAACCAAGAGTATAGTCTATTTGTAGAGCAATGGCTTAACGTTTTCCATTTAATCATCCAATGCGATAATAACAGCTCAAGAAGAGCCAGAGATTACCCAATTCTACTCCTTTATTTGATGGAAGAGAAAATTGAGGATTACAGAAATGAAGTAATTAATGCCAAGTAGTCAATGAGGAGAGCAAGATAATACCTGAGGGCAAGCCTAAGGGCAGATGGAAAGCTGCTGTTTTGTTAAGGGCGGGTTCGGTTTCCATGATCAAAAATCACATCTTTTGTTTAACTATAAAAATGTCATTAAAGTTATAAAGTTATCTCAAGTAATTTACATTGAAATTGTGTGTTACAATTTTTCAGCTATTGAAATTCAGTATCAGTATCAATTAAAATAATTTTAGATATGACAAAATCTTCTAATTATTTATTTATTTATCAAGAGAGAGACTACTATATGTAGATGTTAAAGTCTGGTACCTAGTTCAAGATTTTGCTTTAAAGTGGCTTTATCTTAATCAGCTATTTCAAGTAACTAAAGATTTTTGCCTCAATTTTACTTCTAAAAGGTTTACATTTTCATTGACTATATTATTGGCAGGCAGCTATAACTGGTAGAAGTAAGTTAGCTCACATAACAAGATTTAATATTTATCAAAAATAAAGTCATCAAAAATTTTTGCTGTGTTGGCAACTCTTCTCTCAAAGGAAACCTATAAGAATTTTTGGCCATTTTATAAAATTAGTTGAATTGATGATCTGACGATCTAGATACTTGATTCATAGTATTGGCCCATTTAGACCCAATCAGAGTGGTGTGTAAACTCAGCAGGCAGTGTGATCAGGTTGAAAACAACCGGCAGTGTATTTATGAAGGAATGTAGAAAATTATGGTCTATTCAGGATTGGTGCCTTCTAAGAATATCAACACAATTCAGAGTGGTTAAATGCCCTTGTTGTGCTCATCTGTAGCGGACCCACCTCATTTAATGCCTCCTCTCATCCACATGCTGCCCGAACACCCTACGGCCATCAGCACTGGGGCAGCTAATTTCGTGGTTCTTTCCCAGGATAGATAATTATTGTGGAGAAGGAAATACTCAAAACATACTGATCATCTAAACCCATTCATTTCTCCTGATCATATAATTTAACAGCTCTTTAATTTGGGACAAATTGGTTTTTCCCTTAGAAACTTAGAGGTCTATGTAGGTTTTTACTAAGAACTAAATGAAATAAAATTACATGAAAAGAGTTTTTCTAAATCTTAATTTTTACAGAAGTGTCATAGAATATTCTTAAAATAATACAAGTCACTCTTACCTTTCACTTTCCCAAAACAAATAAAACCTTCAAATAAATTAGATTGGAAATAGACAAATTTTAACATGATTCCTTCCTGATAAAATATAATCATGTTAGTGCTATCATATCTTCAAGGAAAACTTAAAACTATTATATTGGTTTCTGATTTGAATTTTTATAGTGGTAGAAAAATAATGTTTTGAAATATTTTCTGATATAATGTATAGTCTCAGTAATTTAATTTTATTTTTATTTCTCCCCAAATTTACTTTTGCCATAAGTATGAACACTGAGGCTGAGGCTTACTCCTCGGGGTATGGGAAAGTAGACACTGTATAGGACAAAGAATAATTATTTAACTTTGGTCTTTAAATTGAAATTTTTATGCTCCATAGGGAGACAATAGCTGTGAAAATAAGGCTTGAAGAGAAAAAGTAATTTTATCAGACTCTTAAATTTTATTTTCATAGATTAAATCATATAAAATTTCTAATATTCAGCTATTTTGGCCTAAAAAGTGGAAATTTATTATTGTTCAGCCTATAATGTATATCAGAAGGAGAATTGGCCCTAGAGTATAACATAACCATAGAGAAGAGAGGTCATGTGATATGATATAAAGAAAATTCTTACATTTCTGTTGCTAGGAGGAGGAGTCAGAGAGAGTAGAAAGACAAAGTCTGTGAAGACAGGCACAAGCTCAAACCCCTGGGAGAAAGCTGTGGGTAGGGATATATAAACACGCAGCTGGGTTTGGGGATAATTCACTATTTTACCACATGGAGCACGAGGAGTTTTCAAGGCTCTTTGGGATACCCTGTGTTGACGGGCCAGAAGTAGGAGCACTTCTGGTCTCAAACTGCAAGGACAAGTTAAGTTCACTTTTTTCCCCTGCTACTAAGAAAGAGTAAGAGATCAATAAAAAGAAGAAATGAGTTAAATTTTGAGGTATACCACACTAGATTTAAACATGTTCTTCGAAATGGGTTGTATTTAGGGAGGAAACAAACTTTTTCTAATTTCAACATGTTCGCAACTTTTTAAATTGCTGCCCTAATTTGCAGTCTTTTGTGTCCTTAATAGACAATAGTCCCAATCTCATCAACTATAAAAGCTATAAAGTTAAACAATTCGTCCATTGGCATATTGCTAGTCAGTGAAAGAATTAGAAGCAACATTCATATTTTCTGACACTTGGTCCAGGGCACTTTCTGATAGAGAGTTTGTTATTTTGTCTTTAAGTTTTAAAGTGCTAAGACAACAATTCAATGAAGTTCATTGGACTAATGATAAATACTTTCGTTTTTTAAATTTTTCTGGTCCATATAGAAAAATTCAAGACTTGGCAGAATGGTTTATATATATATTTTCACTTCTTAGGAGAGACCAGAATAGCAGTTTATCTCTAAGATGACCTTTATTGCCTCTCTTACGAAAAAGAATAAATACAAGGATAACATTTCTGTATTTTCAAAGTTCGCTCATTTTAATTTGGCACAATTTTTTACTTCCCCTATGGCTGCCAAGACAAGCACCTGTGTGAAAAAGACTTATGTTAAAGTTAGACAAAACAGAGGAAGTGTCTGAAGAAGATGGAAATAATCAGAACGTATTGCAAAGAAAGACTGACCTTTCTGGGCTTCCAAAGCCTCAAGGTGACCTCAGATTTGCATCTTCTCCCTGAAGCTAGAGGCTAGACCCTTTCTGTCTTCTTTATACATCTGCAAAATGATACATGCCTTTCTGGCTTTCAAGGTGACATATTGTAAAATCCTATATTTATCTAGTTTTATTTTTTATTTTTTTTTAAGACATTGTCTTACTTTGTTGCCCAGGCTAGAGTGAGTGCCGTGGTGTCAGCCTAGCTTACAGCAACCTCAGTCTCCTGGGCTCAAGCGATCCTACTGCCTCAGCCTCCCAAGTAGCTGGAACTACAGGCATGCACCACCATGCCCGGCTAATTTTTTTGTATACGTATTTTTAGTTGGTCAATTAATTTCTTTCTATTTTTAGTAGAGATGGGGTCTTGCTCTTGCTCAGGCTGGTTTTGAACTTCTGATCTTGAGCGATCCGCCCTCCTCGGCCTCCCAGAGTACTAGGATTACAGGCGTGAGCCACCGCGCCCAGCCTATTTATCTAGCTTTAAACTGGATCACTATTTAGTGGGTTCTTAGAAGTGATTGGCATCTTCACTAAATAAAAAATGCAAAAGCTCAACATTCAAGAATAGGCAGCAGGTCTTTATACTGACTTCTTAAGTAAATTACAAAGAATTCATGCCCAGATGAAACCAATATGCTACCTTTCTCACATTTGTTGGTTAATGTATACTTTTTTTTGTTTGTTTTCTTTTTTTTTTTTTTTTTGAGACAGGCTCTCACTCTGTTGCCTGGAATAGAGTGCAGTGGTGTAATCATAGCTCATTGCAACCTCAAACTCTTGAGCTCCAGTGATCTTCCTACCTCAGCCTCCTGAGTAGCTGGGACTACAGGCACATGCCACCATGCCCGGCTAATTTTTCTATTTTATGTAGAGATGAGGTCTTGCTATGTTGCCCAGGCTTGTCTCAACTCTTGGCCTCAAGCTATCTTCCCACCTCTGCCTCCCAAAGTGCTAGCATTACAGGTGTGTACTACCACACACAACTGGTTAATGTATCCATCTTTAACTAGCAAGACATTGGTGCAATATAAAAGGAAACTTCCTGCTGTGCTTATAAATGGTTGGGTGTATAATAGAGAAATCCATACAACAATAAACTCCCAGTATTGAAATAGTAATTGTTTAGAACTGAATAAATATGCAGGAGTTTAAATAGTTGTATGTAGAAATTCCCTCAAAAGTCCCATTGTTTCCCTGCTGTGATAAACATGGAGATTTCTTTTCCCATGCAAGAGCCACAAGACAGGTGGGGTCCAGTAGTCAGTAGAGGACCACTGACTCTCCAGATCACAATGTTTCTCATGACCCCTTCCCAGGCTAGAAGCAGTGCTCTGCCAAAGTGTAGCCCATGGGGAATAAGCCTTTGAGGTTATTCGAAAGTGGCAGGCTGTGAGAGAAGCATATTTCCTTTCTTAGCTGGAAAATGAAGACAGGCAGAATTTGAGTTTCCTGTAGCTTCGTGCATTGTGTAATTTTTTTAGACATAAACAAACTTGCTCTGCATGGCTTTTATTGGCCAACCGAGATATTTACTTTTATATACAATGTGACTTTCAAGATGTGTGAAAGGACATCATCTGGTAAGAGCACACAATAGCTCCCTCCAGTCCCCATCACAATCAGTCTCATCACCCGATCCTGCAGTGGCGATCTCGCTCTTTAATTTCACAAGACATACCTGGAGTCTCACGGCACGATGTGTCTCAACAGACTTGAGTGTGGGACACCCATTGTGGGACAGAGGACTGTTTGAGCCCTGGAGCTGGGAAGCCAAGTGACGGTTTCGCCGTTGCTGCGTGGCATACGTGCCAGAGGAGGGACAGGCATACAGACAGGCAAACGCCAACGGTGACACAGGGTGTTCTGATGGCCGAAGGGAAGCTGGGAGATGAACCTGCTGCTGGTGTGTGAAGTTGTGACATCCTCGCGATTCTAGAGACAATGCCACTTACTTTCAATATTAATGGACATGTCCCACACCCCTTCCTATGCATTGATCACAGGAAGCTGAAAAAGCACATATTATATTCCTCTCAGCCACCATAAAGTGGGACAGTCTATGATTTAAATGTATTTATTAATAGATACAGATATATACAGAGAGAATTTTTTCTTCTATGTCCCCAGAAGGGATGACAATATACAGTAAAATTGAGAAACAGGAAGAGAGTGAATATTATAATTTTCTATTTTTTACCTTATACCACTTTTTTTAAAGCCACTTTTTTTTAAACCATTTATCTCCCCACCTCTTGCCAAAAAAAAAAGGAAAGAAAGAAAAAAAAATGTTGTCAGGGAACAAGGAAACTGCATGGAGTGAGGAAACGCTACTATGTCTCCAGTCTCTTCCAGTCGCCTCCCTTCAAAGCATAAATTGTGTGTCCTTGCTAACAGTATGCAAATGGGTTGTACAACTGTCTTGTTCTTATCTCCACTGAGAATAAGTTTCTGAGTTGAGCAAAAAAAGAAGTTGTACTTTATATTTTACTTTTTAAGTGTAGTGTTTGGGTTCCAAACCTAAGAGGTTTGGAACTTACTTTGGGAAGTCAAGGGGCTCTGCATTTGCAGAGATCATGGGACAAGGGGCTCCTTGACGACGGGAGGCGCCCCGGCAAGGGGTGCAGCCCCTTATCATGCGTGGACTCCTTTCCGTCACAGGAGGGTGTTCTGAGGAGCTATCATATCTGAGATACCCAGGACTGCTCTGGGAGGAGGGACCATTCACTCTCCGTTTAAATTTTTTAAGCAACTGGAAGTTTCCGCTCTAGGTTCTCCTCTTCTGCTCAACTCTCAAGAGCTCCACGATGCTTCCAGGAGACTTCCTAAGGTTTGCTGTGGGGACCGCGTAACCAGGTTCTCACCTAATTGTAGAACCACAGCCAGCTCCACACTGCCCTGCCCTTCGCCATGTTAATTAGAATTAGAATTCAAACACAAATGCTACTTTACCATATTTTCTTTCAAATTGTATCTTCACCTCACTGGGCATTAAGTGTTCCACTTGTTCGATTACCATCTGTTCTAAACTCACATTTACCTCTTCAGTTGGCCACCTTGGTAATAAGTTCTACATCTCGAGGGCTCCGCAACCACAAAAGAGAAAGAAAATAATCCTGAGCTCCTGGAAAAGACATTTTCAGATTCTGTTCTACCCAGACTGCTGCTTTCTGTTAGGCATGGAAATGAAATCAGATGTTTAAACCCAGCTGTAGTTACTGTGGTTAATTCTTAGGTGGAGATTAAGTCTATTTGAAGAAATTTTAAACATATGAAAAGACTTTAGACTCCATGAAGATAAAGAGGAAGGAGTCTTAGAAGAATGTTCCCCTAGAACATCTCTGGAGATCTTAGCAGGAGTTAACACGAATAGGCCTTTTAGATCGGAATCCATTGTCAACTTCCTGAGGTAAAACCAGATGAACTGCCTGAAGACTAGATAGTTCTTCCCACCAGTAGTTCAAGCATGATAGGGCGTGTGCCGGAGAGCAGAATGAGGTCAATGCCCTTCATAAGACCCTCCTGATTCCTGGCTCACCCCCGTGGAGGTAGATGGAAAAAGCAACCAAGAACAGAGTTGAGGGGATACATACCTATGCCTAACAGTCCAAGTTTGCTTTGACCAGTGCTTTACCATGTATTTGCATAAATATGAATAGAAATGAGGAGGGGTTAGAGACTAAGATAATTGGGAGAGGGACAGAATTAATATAACTTGGTAAATGGTGCAAAACCAAAGTAACTGCTCCCTGGAAATTAGAGCAGAGAGAACTAGTAGGAGGTAAGATAGACCTGGTGATAGCGAATGTCATGGAGGAAACAAGTTCCACATTTTTCGGATCTGGAGAGCTGATTAGTTCAGGATGTTTATAATTGGAGAAACTCACATCCTCATTTAATAAATCTTGCCTCACAGAGCCACAGATGGAAATTTCTTCTGTAGTGTCTCCCCTGACTAGTTGAGGTCTATAACCTCTCACCCCAAGGCTTGGGAGCCAAATATGTTTCAGAATGTAGAATCTTTCAGATGGGCAAGATAGCCCAGGTAGGGTCTGGGGCAACACTCTATAATGAAATTTATTAATAGTTACACTGAGTGGAGTGTATAAATACTATAAATAGTCTTTCATCAGTTCAGATCAGGTTTTGCTGCCAAAAGAATTTAGATCAGATCAGGTCAGATTTTGCCACCAGATGAGCTAGGAAAAAATTTAATTTTCCAGAAGATTTTGGAAATAGAACTATGAGATTATAAACCTGTACAAATGGAAACTTTTACTTGACCATTCTAACAAACAGAAATATCAGTTTGTTTACAGGAAGTTGGGCAAATTTGATTTGGGGGATGTGCTTAGAAATAGTGTGCAGACAATAATAACTATAGTTGATGTTTTTTAAGCAATTACTATGTCCCAGCACTATTCTAAGAGCTTAACATGAATTAACCCGCTTGTTTCTTACAACATTATGAGATGCTGTACTGATGTATTTATTGATAGGCCTACTGAAAGAAGAAGAAACTGAGGCACAGAAACTTTGAGTGACTCTGCCAAGCTCGCACAGCAGTAGATTGGAAGGGCCCAAGTTTGGACATAAATTGATCCCTTCCCACTAAATCTTCATATTAGAATTTTATGTTTGACACAAGGTAAATTGTACTTACATACCATTATAGCCACATTATTCTTGACAATAGAAATCTAAGGGATATATTTTATATTTTAAGTTACTATAATACAAGCATAACTCAGAGATATTGTAGATTCAATTCCAGACCAGTGCAATCAAGTGAATGTCACAATAAAATGAGTCACACAAACATTTTGGTTTTTCAGTGCATACAAAAGTTATGTTTACACTATATTGTAGTCTATTTAAGTGTGCAATAGTACTATGTCCAAAAGAAAAACAACGTATATACCTTAATTAAAAATATTTTATTGCTAAAAAATGCCAACAATCATCTGAGCCTTCAGTGAGTCATAATCTCTTTGCCGGTTGATGGCTACTGGCTGATCAGGGTAGTGGTGGCTGAAGGTTGGGGTAGCTGTGGCGATTTCTTAAAATAAGACAAAAATTAAGTTAGGCACATTGATTAATTCTTCTTTTCATGAAAGGTTTATATGTGCAATGTCGTTTGATAGCTACCCACAGTAGAACTCCTTTCAAAACTGGAGTCAGTCCTCTCAAACCCTTTCACTGATTTATCAGTTAAGTTTATTGTCATTTCAAAAATGTTTACAGCATCTTCACCAGGAGTGTATTTCATCTCAAAAACCACATTCTTTGCTCATCTATAAGAAGCAACTTCTCATCCATTGAAGTTTTATCATGAGACGGGAGCAATTCAAGTACATATTTAGATTCCACTTCTAATACTCTAGCTATTTCTATCATTTCTGCAGTTATTCTTCCACTGAAGTCTTGAGCCCTCAAAGTCATCCATGAAGGTTGGAATAAACTTCTTCCAAACTCTTGTTAGTGTCAGTATTTTCCCCTCCTCCTGTGAAGCATAATGTTTTTACTGGTATCTAAAATGGTGTATCCTTTCCAGAAGTTTTTCAATTTACTTTGCCCAAATCCATCAGAGGAATCATTCTCTATGTCAGCTATAGCCTTGCAAAGTGTCTTATAAAAAATATTCTTAAATAGTAAAAGTCAAAATTGCTTCTTGATCCATGGGCTGCAGAATGAATGCTGTGTGAGCAGACATTAAAAAATATTAATCTCCTCGTATATATCCATCAGAGTTCCTGGGTAACTAGGTGCATTGTCAAAGAGCAGTAATATTTTGAAAGGAAGCTTCTTTTCTGAGCAGTAGTTCTTAACACTGGGCTGAAAATATTCAGTAAACCATGCTAGGAGCAGATGGGCTATCATCAGTCTTTGTTGTCCATTTATAGAGAACAGGCAGAATATGTTTAGCATAAGTCTTAAGGGCCCTAGGATTTACAGATGGCCAATGAGCATTGACTTCAACTTCAAGCTACAAGCTGTTTTAGTCCCTAAGAGAGAGTCAGCTCAGCTGTCCTTTGAAGATTAGAAGCTACGCATTAATTTCTCCTCTCTAGCTATGAAAGTCTTAGATGGCATTTTCTTCCAGTATAAGGCTGTTTCATCTACACTGAAAATCTGTTGTTTAGTGCACCCACCTTCATCAGTTCTCTTAGCTAGATCTTCTGGATAACTTGCTGCAGCTTCTCCATCAGCACCTGCTGCTTCACCTTATACCTTTATATCATGGAGACAGCCTCTCTCCTTAAACCTCAAGATCTGACCTCTGCTAGCTTCACACTTTTCTTCTGTAGCTTCCTCACCTCTCTCAGCCTTCATAGGATTGAAGAAATTTAGGGCCTTGCTCTGGATTAGGCTTTGGCTTAAGGGGATGTTGGGGCTGGTTTGATCTTCTGTCCAGACCACTCACACTTTCTCCTTAACAGCAATAAGGCTGTTTCACTTTCTTATCATTTGCATGTTAACTGGAATACCACTTTGATTTCCTTCAAGAATTTTTCTTTTGCATTCACCAACTGGCTGTTCAGCACAAGAGGCTTAGCTTTTGGCCCTATAAATTTTCTACCTGCCTTCCTACTAAGCTGTTGATTTAAAGTGACGGACATGCAGCCCTTCCTTTCACTTGAACACTTAGAAGCCATTTAGGGTTATAATTGACCTAATTCCAATATTCTTGTGTCTCAGGGAATAAGACGGCCTGTGAAAAAGGAGAGAGACAAGGGAATGGCTGGTCAGTAGAGCAGTCAGAACACACACACCACCTATTGATTAACATTGCTCTCTTATATAGGCATGTGACACCCCAAATCAATAATAATAGAAACATCAAAGATCACTGGTCACAGATCACCATAACAGATATGATAATAATGAAAAGGCTCATATACTGCAAGATTTACCAAAATGTGACACAGAGCCATAAAGTGAGCCCGTACTATGGGAAAATGACGCCAACAGACTCTGCTCCTGGGGCACTGCCACAACCTTCGATGTGTAGAAAAGACAGTATCTGAGAAGCACAAAAAGTGACATGCTGTAAAACAAGATATGCCTGTACCTTCAAGATGTTTGAGTTTGTCATAGAGTGTCCTTTATAATTTGAGATCATCTGCAATTTTTTATCTTGAAACTGAGTCAGTTAACAGATCATTGATATGAACAATTGTATTATGAATAATATAAGAAGAATTGAGCATTTGTATTTTTCCTTGAGGATAGAGACTATTTTTTGATCATTGTTTTATCCCCAAGGCCTAACTTGGAAGTTTGTGTATAATATACACACTATAGGATGAATCAATGAGTCCAAATCTAAAAAAAAAAAAAAAATGAGTCTCATTAAAAAATCCTGATTTGTATTATTCATTTATTTACATTTTTCTGTTAGCTAATGTTAATCCGTTAGAATTTTTTATGAAATCAAACTTGTATGTTGGATTTTTTTTTATATAAAAGTGTAGCATTGATGAGAAGGGGGTACTTAACCGCTTTGCATTTGGTCAAATGTTTTACTTTAGCTGGTCCCTCCTGACTCCTGGTTATGTTTATACGTGCGTATATATAATGCACCCATGTGCATGTAACGTGTAACACATCCAGATCAGAACAGCCCTTATTCCAGTGCTTGGAAAACAGTGCTGGCCATTCAGTTTTACCGCTCCAGATACTTAACTTCCAGAGTCAAGTGGTTCCACCCTTTCCCCCTGCCTGTCTCTAACAATATCTAAAAGGTTCTTTGACTCAGAACTTTGTAAAGATAAAAGAATTGAGGGTTCCTGAAACCATACTACAGGACAAGCTATATACCGTTTTTTAAAGTTACCTTGAGCAAAACATGTAGTTCTAGTATTAATGTCCAGTATTTATTCATTAAGGAATTTATGGACAAGAAAAAACTCTTTCCTGGTCCTGTCCATATTTTCATCACTGCCCTAGTTCTGCAGGATCCACGGTTGTCTCCTGTGTCCTCCCCTGTCCCAGTTTCCCAGTTTTGGACTGTATGTGGTGGAGTCACTGTCTTCCTCAGGGCTTCTGTGCTCACAGCAGATTCTCAGTATCTCTGTCTACAGCTGTTCAAAGTCTTCTTTCCCTCAGAGCACAAAGTCTTTCTCACAGACGATCCACAGCAGATTCTACTTTGCTAGTCCCCAGGACAGTGCTGGGACTTTAGAGAGTCACTCTTTCCCAAAGCGTCCTCTGAAAAATACCCAAAGACTGCTCATT
Organism: Mirza zaza; assembly: GCA_008750895.1. Taxonomy (NCBI): domain Eukaryota; kingdom Metazoa; phylum Chordata; class Mammalia; order Primates; family Cheirogaleidae; genus Mirza; species Mirza zaza. Next base: position 1,005 of record VSMD01062735.1, on the reverse strand, counting down.
CCTATAGCTTTTCCTTTTACAGTGCTGCCTCACCGGCTGTCACTCTGTCTCTCTCCTCTCTCTCTTTGTTGCCCTCTGTCCCTCCTTCTAGTCTGCACTGCAGTGGCTAGATGGACTATTTCGACAGAGTGCAACTTCCAGGTGAGTTGAGAGCATATAAAGGATTCCCCCGTGGCTAGCAGCTCTCACCCTTGGCCACTTCCTGTGTCACACCATCACACTTCCTCTCTGGCCGCTCTCGGCTCACACAGGCGCATGTTCACAGGTGCGGAGGCAGACACGCCTGCGTTGCCGTACCATCCTTGCAGAAAGATGATAATATGAGGATTTGAGAGGTTCTATTTGCTTTTCACGCATGTCTTATACCCATGTTAATGTAGAACCAGTTTTAGAAGTCTTTTTTAGTTTTAATTAAAGTTCTTATTTGCCAACATTTGTATTTTTCCCATTTGAAAGACTCATGTTCATATGCAAATATAAAATTTTGTGATTTATCATCAATAGGGCTGATAATTTCCAGGAAGCTAAAGACGTATTAACCAATTTATTTCTGCACATCTTTAGTACTTTTGGCCTTTTTTTCTCTCTTTTTTTTTTAATTTTTTTTTTATTTCAGCATATTATGGGGGTACAAATTTCAAGGTTTCAATAAATGCCCTTTCACCCCCCTCCCCCCACAAGTCTGAGTTTCCAGCATGACCATCCCCCAGATGGTGCACATCTCACTCATTATGTATGTATATACCCGCCCCCCTCCCCCCTCCCCCCTGCCCAATACCCTATTACTGTAGTACCTATGTGTCCACTTAGGTGCTGCTCAGTTAATACCAGTTTGCTGGTGAATATATGTGGTGCTTGTTTTTCCATTCTTGGGATACTTCACAGAGTAGTATGGGTTCCAGCTCTAACCAGGAAAATATAAGATGTGCTATATCACCGTTGTTTCTTAGAGCTGAATAGTACTCCATGGTATACATATACCACATTTTATTAATCCATTCTTGG